>PVKS010035471.1:0-20032 GCA_004027875.1 Aplodontia rufa
TCCAGTCCAGGGCTTCATGCATGCTAGGCAAGCACTCTACCACTAAACTACATCCCGCGCCTCACTTCCTGACTTTGTAAATTTGCCAGTTCTAGACATTTCTTATCAATGGAATAATACAACATGAGGGCCTTTGTGACCGGCTTTTTTCCCTTAGTGTCATTCCTTCAAATGCATCTTGTGGCATGTATTAGGAACTATGCATTCCGTTGTGTTTCCCAGGGATGGCCTGTGGCATGGATGTGCTTCATCTGTTGACTCACTTATCAGCTGATGGCCGTTTGAGCTATTTCCACTTCGGAGGTATTACAAACACTGTTGTTATGAGCATGTGTGCACACATTTTATGTGTGTGTGGACATGTAATCCATTTCTCTCAGACATATACCTAGGATTGGAATGTCCAGGTCATATGGTAACTATGTTAACAAACCATTTTTAACCAATTATTAGTTTGCCCCATTTTACATTCCCACCAGCAGTGCATGAGGGTTCTAATTTCTTTATGTCCTTTCCCACACATTATTATTTGTCCTTTTTACTGCAGTGGACATGAAGTAACATCTCACTATGGCTTTGATTTTCATTGACCTGAGGACAATTGATGCTGAGACTCATTGCTGGATAAATGTCTTTCTGGGTCCTTCATCCATCTTTTTTGTTGTTGCTGTTATTGGTTCAACATAGTCTTACAAAGAACTCAAAAAGCTTAACACTCCAATCAATAAATGAACTATGGAACTAAACGGAAACTTCTCTACAGAAGAAGTTCAAAAAGCCTATAGATATATGAGAAAGTGTTCTATATTATTAGCAATCTGAGCAATGCAAACCAAAACTGCACTGAGACTCCTTTGCCCTTTTGAAAAATTGAGTCATTCATCTTTTTATTATAGGATTTTGTGAGATCTTTATGTATTCTGGGTACAAGTTCCTTACCAGACATCTGATTTTCAAATGTGTTCCTTCAGTTTGTGGGCTACCTTTTAATTCTGTTGATTGTGTCCTTTGATGCATAGAAATTTCTAATTTTGATGTAATCCATTTTATCTATTTTTGTTTCTGTTGTCTGTGCCTTTGGTGTCATATCCAATAAATCATTGCCAAAGAGCTGTACTGTCTTTTGAATGAATTTCCAGTTCCCAAATTTTGTTCCAGTCTCCATGGGGCCTGACCCCTCTGCTTGAGATCTTGATTTGAATATTTCCTTGTTTATCCTTTTAATAATCTTCTTCTGCTTAGGTGACCTGGACCCATCACTACTCTTTTCAGAATTAAAAGATGCAACTGAGACTTCCTTCATCTACCAAATAGAGATGCTGTGTTATGGCACAGGACTTTCCAAACCCTTCCCTGGAGCTCCTAAACACACACTCTAAGAATGTGGGATCAAATGAGCAGGGGAAGGGCTCTCTGTGAAGTCTTCCACTTATAGGTACAAAAATCACAGGAGCTTAGGAAAGGTTGTGATGAGTCCTATGAAAAAGAAGCCACTTTGATTTTGTTTGATGGAGAAAACCAGGCTCATCTCTCAGGGGAAGACATTTGTCCTTAGACACCCATTAATATGCCCAGGAATGGTTTTCTTAACGGTCACTGGGAAGCTCAGTGTTAAGCAGAGTGAGGGTTGAATGAGCTAATATTCGTGCAACCCGAATGTTCGATGAACATTTCTCCTGACCTAACAAAACCTGCCTTTGTTTTTCTGTCTCCCACATCCTTTTCAACTTTGTCCAGCAGAGGTAAGTTTCCCTGCCTACTCCAGGTCCCTCGGTTTCTCTAGCTCACTTCTGAGTAAGGTACCACAAAGCCAATAAATCTCCCAGTCCAAGTTCAATGATTAGAATGCTCTATCCATCCTATTAAAAAAAAACAAAACCCTCTGATCTTGACAGGGCAGTCTTGGCTTGCTTGACTGTCACCTGGGAAAGGGGAGCTGCTGGCTTCTCCTATTGCCTGAATCTCATCCTTACACCTTCTGTGGTGGGAGCTTTCCTTCTGCCAAAACTGGGGAGGGAGGAGAGGTGTGGGAGAGAACAGCCCCTGCTCTTCTGAGCGCTGTGCTTTCTCCTGGTTACCTGGCGGAAGCTGGCTCTTGCTGCAGTCTTTGGTTTAACTGAGCCCCACACCCAGCGCAGCTCCTTCATTTTGTAAAACATACTCATCACTAGGTTATAATCAAATAAGTTGAGTTATTTGGAAATACAAGCTATAAAGTTCTCTCCAGGTATAAGCTGCTTATTGTAAATGCTATGGAGAATGTCAGAGAAGGGTCCTGGGAATCAAGAAGTGATTAATTCTAATCAGAATGATAGAGAAGGGGTTTATGCAGCAGCTAGTTTGAAAAATGGACATTGAAGTATTGATTTGCATCTGTTAAGGGAAAGAATAAAGGGTGTGGGATGGAAGGCACCCCAGGGAAGGGAAAAGTCAAGTCAAAGGTAACACGTGGGAATTGATGTGCATGTTGAAGTCACCCAATGGGTCCCAGGGCAAGGGAAGGAGGCTGGACAGAGCAGAGCTGGGAGGGCTTCCGGTGGGGAGCAGGGAACCCCTGCAGCCTTTGAGCAGGGGTATGATGTGAACGTCCCCACAGCAGCACATGTGATCTGGAGGAAGGTGGCCTTGGAGACCAGGAGGCCATTTAGGAGGCCCTGTGGGAGTTCCAATGACATGGGCAGGAGCCTGAAGCTGAGCTGTGACAAAGGCGAGGTGGGGCTGGATTTGGAAACTATTTCACAGGTAGAATTGCTAGACTCAGCAGCAAATCAGATGCAGTGAGAAGTAGATACTGACCAGGGCTTTTGCCAAGTACCATTAACCAGAAGGGAGACCCTAGGGAGAGGGGCAAATTTAGGGAGACGAATATGAGTTCGGAGTGGTCTCCAATGGCAGTATGAGCACTTCCCAGTTTTGAAGCAATGGCAATTTTGTTTTATTTTAAGATTGAGGGACAGCGAGAGAGAGGAGAGAAACCAAGAGACACAATTTTCATTTAGTTTTTCATGTGACTTTCATTGCTCTGACACTTTGTTGTGTACGTGGTGCTGGGTTTTGAACCCATCTACTCACACATGCCAGGCAAGCACCACAACCACTGAGCCACCACTCCAGCCCAGCAATGGGAATTTTAAAGCTTGCTTAAGATATAGATGACCACGGACCAAAGAATTTACCAAAATGATGAAGAAGCTTACTCAAAAGTAGTGCTACCTCCAAGAGTATGATCTAATGTCTACCAGCTCAGACAATGCTATTGAAATTCTTAGGGAATAACTTCTTTCCCCTGCTGAGGCTTAAGCGTTCGTAACAGGCTCTCATACCCACCCAGTAAGGCTGGCTGTGCCCTTCTTTGGCACGTAGAGGGCAATGGCAGAGGCCCTGTGGAATTGAGAGCACACTGAAGGAGAAGCTGAGGACACGCTGAGACTATTTTTTTCCCTGATCACCTGAAATGCTCTCCTTTGTTCTGAAGACATTCAGACCTTGGTCCTCAGTCCAGCCAGAGAAGACTTGTCCAAATTTTGTTCATGGTAGTAATAAGAGGTTGAAAATAGCATCTTGGGTTGAATCACAGCTCAAAATGAAAAACATGGCAGTAAGATTGTGAGGTTGTCCCCATCAGTGGCATAAAATTTATTTTTAAAAATGTTCAAGCTGTGTTTGTTTCCACGTCACCTGGAGAGTGGACAGTAGAAGGCTCCAGCAGACAAGGAGACTGAAGATTTCTCCTCAGCCCTGCGTGGTCATTGGTTCGACCATTTCACCCTGCAAAACTAGCAGTGATTGCCGCAGCATTTTGCCTAATTTAACTCTTCTCACTGTAGATTTGACCTTGAACATCCTGTGCTGGGAGGCAGAATTTTCTAATCACTTTTGCCATTATCATCATCATCCTTTTCCCTGTACATTCAGAGACCCCTGTGGTCTAGGCTAAAAACAGCATTACATTCATATTCCAATATATAGAAGTAGTTAAATGTAATAAAAATCCAATATTTGCATGTTAGAAAACGTCAAAGATTGAGTGTGATCAAAATCAGTCACAATACTGGAAACTTGTCTCTATATTCCTGGTACGACCATGGGGTGTTCCGGCTCTCTCTACCCAACTTCTCTTTCTATTCCTTATTTTATAGAATTGGTATGACCTCTCTCCTAATGTGAAATAATACTTCCTTTTTAGGAAGGAAGTGAGCAAATACAAGGTTTAATAGGCAGTCATATAAGAATATATCTGGGAACGACCATACTTTAATGTTTTTCCTACTTCTAATTATCTGTGATAAGGCATTATTTATATTATTTTTAAATGAATAATAACAGCCAACATTTATGTAGAACTTTGCCATCCAAATTGCTCACAGGAAGAAAAAGCATGATGGCTATTACCTGTTTTATGAATGAGGCAGCAGGGACCAAGGGAAATTGAATGAATTTTTCACAGTCATAGGGGTAGGAAGAGAACTTGAATTCCAGCCCAGGTTCTATGGGTCCAAGGGCCTTTATAACATGGTCAGAGGTGTCACCCTGTGGCTACACCGCACCTGGCTTCAGCTGTGTTACTTCTTAGCAGTCCTGGGAATTCTGTCAGTGTGTCTGCAACAAACCTGTAGCTGAGCTGCGGAGCTGGGCCTAGGATTAAACAAGCAGGGTGCCTGGGACTCTGGTTCTCTGTGTCTCAGAATACCTTGAGACGCAGCTGCCACGTGGAAGCCCAGGCCTTGTGGAGGAGTTGTATGTAGGCCCTGGCTCCTGTCGCTCCAGCTGAGGTTTCTGCCAACAGTCAGCATTGAACCCCAGCCATGTGAGTCAACAAGACTTCAGCCACATCTCTGGAGCTTTCCAGCGGAGGCCCCAGACGTTATGGACTAGGGACAAGCTGTCTCACTGTGCCCTGTCCACATTCTTGATTCCTCCCTCCACTACTTCCAAAACAGGAAATAATAAATTGCATCGTTGCTTTGTGTTGCTTTGTGTGGCTGTTGTGGACTTTGTTTTCCAGATGGCAGCTTCCTGGACTGGCTAATCTGCCTCCTGTGGTTTATGGTTTCCTTGGAATTCTGTGTCATGGATCCTGACTTGAGGGCAGGAGTCATGGAGCCCTGAGGACCGTTATGAGGTCATGCCATGCCTACGGGAGCACTATCATTGTGCAGGGAGACTTGGAAAGGAGAAAGAGAAGAAATGGAGGGAGAGG
This sequence comes from Aplodontia rufa, assembly GCA_004027875.1. Lineage (NCBI taxonomy): Eukaryota > Metazoa > Chordata > Mammalia > Rodentia > Aplodontiidae > Aplodontia > Aplodontia rufa. The sequence continues at coordinate 5,201 of PVKS010035471.1, forward strand.
AATAGGAAGGAGCTGGGAAGAGAAGAGGTGGGGTCAGTGAACAGGGGAGGGGCAGAGGGCTGAAGAGATTGGTGGCCCTGCCAGGTAGCCTTGAATTACTCAGTCTCATTGTTGCTCGATTCCAGGGAGGTCCTGGATGACCTTCTCTCTGTGGGAATCTGCTGAGTCACACACAGCCAGACAGGGCGTGGGAAGGTGTCTTTCTACCTCCTGGCTGGGGACACCAGCTGGGCATTGTCAAGTCTGTGTTTGGGGCTGTGCCAGACTCTGGGAATAAGAGCTGCTCCAAGTCCCTGCCCTCATGGAGAAGTGGCTCTGTCTCTCCATGTTTTTTCCAAGTGAGACCTCAGTTAAATGTAGATGGCGGTTCTTCAGTGCTGAGCATATGTGTGTATGTGCTTGTGTGTGTGTGTGTGTGTGTGTGTGTGTGTGTTGGAGGTTAGGGTGGGGGAGGTAGAGAGGAGGAACCTTACTGTGTGGAGTTAATTAAAACAAAAATGCTGGTTTTTTTTTAATTTCAAAAGCATTTGGCTGATGATAATTAACCATCTGGGACTGATTTGAGAGATAACTCCGGGAACATTGGCAAATAAAAGGAAAATAGGTATTTCCAAGTTGAATGTGTTGGGCTTTAGGTAGGACAAATTTGGTTGAAAAGAACTGAAAACAACTCAAACTGGCTTGAGTGAAAAAAGGACGTTTTGACAAATGTAACTGAGGTGTCCAAGCCTAGGTCCAGACTCACAGAATTGGGGCTCAGACATCATCACTAAGGCTCGGTTTCTTCCCATCTCTGGACTCTAACTACTACCATGTTGGTTTCACCCTCACACTCCCTGTAGTGGTCCTAAGTCTCCAAGCACCCATGTCATGGTGGCAAAATGGCTGCACAATTCCAATCCTACACCCTCTCAGAGTGACCCTTCACTAGCCCCACATGCCTGGCAGAAGTCTCTAGTTCAGTTAGTTATTTGCCCATCTTCATTCTGGTTAGGGGCTAGGACCAACCACAGAGTTAAAGTAGTGGAGATGAGGAAGTCCAACCATACTGCATGGTCTAAGAGCCGGGCAGGTTTGGATATCCATGCAGAAGTGGGGTCTTTCACCACAATAACAACCACCACCACAACAAAAAGAAGTGTTGGGGAATAAAATTTGAATGGTCCCACAATGACCCAGAGTCAAGGGGACACGTCACAGGTAGTAAATGGCAGACCGGCACCTAAGGGAAGCCAGGCCAACATGGCTCCAGGATCAAGTTCAAATATGGACTCCACTACTCCGGCAGAGAGGCTTACTGGCCACTACCCCACCACTGCCCGCAAAGGTGTTTTTTCTCCCATTATAGTGTTTGTGACCATCATGAAGGTGTGCCATATTTTGCAAAGACTGCAATTAGGTTTAGAGCTGAAGTCACACTCCTGCTGACCGAGTGTGCCAGGGACACTGGACCTGGCCCTTTCTGCTCAGCCAAGCACTCCTCTAGGGCAGTCTTTGCTCTGGATCACCCTTCAAGCTGACTGAGACTGTCAAATCTACTTTGAAGTCTGGGGTTGATCCCCACACCACTGGTGGAGTTTCCTTATCAGGTTTGCTACAGGACCTTTGAGCATAACAGCCACCGGACCTTATCATTCCTAGTCTTGCAGATCCACATCTTCAAAATAAAAAACACCAGTCAGAAGCTGATACAAAAAACGAGCTTGGTTGCCCTTAGGTGATTGCCTTATGAAACAACAGAAGAACCTCAGTCCAGCCATGTTCAGTACTTGAACTAAAACTTTCATGGAAATGCGACACATATATGGAAAGGCATTCAAAGCATAAATGCACAATATCAGGGACTTATAACAAAGCCCCTGGACTCACCACCCAGGTCAAAATAGAGAGCACCTTTCCCATCCTACCAATCCTCATCTACCCTCCCCTGCATCATCTCCGAGTTCTTGACAAGTTTCAGTTTAGTGGCGGAAACTCCTGCATCCATCTCCTTCCACCAATGGGCAGACTGAAAAAAAGTAGAGAGAAACTTCCTTTCAGTGGTTATATTTGTTTGCCAAAAGCACAAAGATAAGTTTTCTCTTTAAGATGTTTTCAAGACTCAGAACATTTTCCAGGCACTGAATAAGGAGAGAGAGGGGGGAAAAAGACAGAAGCTAAATTTTGTTCTAGCCTTGTTTGGGAGTCTAATCTTGATAAGCAAAGAATGTAATTAGAATGGATTACAGACTATTAAACACAAACAAGAACAAAATGATTGCAGTGTATGCAAGCCAGTAATTAAAGCTTTAAAAGAGGAAAAAGTCACCATCACTTAAGATGTTTATTTATCAAGGTTAGTGACAAATATTGACATGAGAGCTTTTCCTTTCCTTTCTTTTTCTTCTTAGCATCAGCCTTTCAGCAATGAGTGGTGCATCTTCCAAAATCAATATGGCCTGAGGTCTGAAGCAGAGAGATCCATACATTCTAGAATTAGCTGGCACGATGGCAGACTGGCTCCAAGCGCAGACCTGCTTGCAGCATTATTCAATTAGGCTCCTCGAAGACAAAGAGAAGCAGGCCAGGGCAGCATCTCCTTAAATTGGTTTAACTCAAAGATATTCTTATGATAACCATGGGAAGAGACTTCTTAATGTCAATGAATGTTATAAATATTTATTTACTATTGAAAAACTTTATTTCACAAAGTACAATGCTTCTTTAAAGTATAGAGCAGTGATCAGAAGTATGGGCTCTGGGTCAGACAGCCTATATTCAAATAAAAAAATCTAACACTTTCTGTCTGACTTTGGGGAAATTGTTCATTCTTTCTCTCAGTTCCCTCATCTGTAAAATGAAAACAATAATCATATCTACCTTAAGATTACTGTAAAGAATAAGTGAGATAGCATAGGCAAAGGTCCTGGCACGTAGTAAGAGCTCATAATGTACGATCTTTTGCATCAGTCAGGGTAGGTTGGGTATGATGCAGTAACATGTAAGCCTCCAAATCCCAGTGGCTTTATTCAATGAACTTAATTTCTCACTCAAGCTATGTCTACAACATCCATCAATGGGGCCAGAGGCAGAAGAGGGCTGTGCTTCACATAGTTACTCAGAGAACACTACTAGACTCCCAAGAGGAATATATTGTATGGAGGGAAGAGAGACAAAAGAAGCTCACTTAGGGTTTTCATTGCCACTACAAGGCAGTGAGAAATGTGACTTCCAACCTGTCTCTCTGTGCAGAACTGAGCATCCAATAGCCTGGAAAATGTTAGCAGCCGATAGAACACTGTTTAGTGGACCCGTTGTCTTCATCATACGCTTCTTCCTCTTCCCCTCCCCTCCTTTTCCTCTTCCTCTTCTTCGCTATCACCATCATCATCCTTATCATGTTACAGGTTCTATAAAGATTTTTACCATATGAAACTCACAGAACACAGCTGAACTGTGGCACAATTAGCCCCCAGGGAATTCAATCACGTAATAGCTGTTTCTTCGCTACCTCTGATGAACCAATGCTCTTCTAGGTGTGGGACACAAAGATGAACTTGACCAAGTAAATGCTTTCCTCCATGGACCCTACAATACAAAAAAAAAAAAAAAGGAAACTAAATAAAGCAGATGATGTCAGCAGCATTGGGTTCTAGCAATGGACAGGGAGTGGTTACTGGGGAGAAGCTGGTGGTGTTTGTGCTGAGATGGAGGCCAGGTAGAGGGAGGCCTGCAGGAAGAGGGAAGCCAAGTGGGTGTCAGGGGCTGGAAATGAAGACCATGTGGCAGGAGGGTGGAGAGAGAGGATGGAGAGAGAGGGTGGAGAGAGAGGGTGGAAGTGGGGGTTGACGGGAAGGATCTGGATCCAGTTCACAGCTGGCCCTAGGGACCATGAGAAGAGGCTGGGGATTGAGTTGAGGGGAGGTGAGAAACTCTTTGAGGGTTTCAAGCAGGGGAGGGAAGCACTCTGACTTGTTTTCAAAGGTCTCTGTGCCTATTCAGTGAGGAAAAGATGGAAAGAAGGTAAACATGGCAGGCCAAGGAGGAGATGGATGAAGTTACCCAGGTGAGAGGTGTTGGCACCAATCAGATTGGAGCAATCGAGGGAAGCAGTCATATTTGAGAGACATTTGGGCATCAGAATCTCGATAATGGAGTCAGTGTTACTACCCCTCCCCCCAGGGCCTGCATCAACTGATCCATGGCCATTTCCCATCCTTGGGTGGTCATTGAAACAGATGATGCCCTCAACCCTTCCACTTCTCCGACACCTCCCACAAGTCCCTGGACAAAAGTTGTGACAGGGTCTTTGCAAATCTCACTTCATGGTGGAAAACAAGTCAAGTCAATGCTTGTTGAATGAATAAAGATGCCTGGTGCAGATCTTTGATTCTTCCAGGTTTATAGTCTAAAACTCAACAGTTTAGATTGCACCGCCAGGAGATCTAGCACTTAGAGCTCCGTTTAAGATTAGAATCTTCAAAATCACAGGCTACTTGAAAGTTTCCATCCTGTCCAGTCGAGCACTGGTTTTATCAGAGGAGGGGCTGAGCATCCCAGGCAGGGTGCTCCCCTGGAGGCCGGGAGTCCTGGCTCAGCTCTTCATTCTCACCTGCTGTGTGGCCCTGGGCAGTGTACAGTGTACCTACTTCCTGCTTCCCTGGGACAGCTCATATCCCAGATCCCAGGTAATTTTTTTTTTTTTTTTTAGAAAAGATGGTACAGTGAGAGAGAGAGAAAGAGAGAAGCAATTTTTATTTAGCTTTTCATGTGGTCTTTGTTGCTCTGAGACTTCGTTGTGACGTGATGCTGGTGTTTGAATTTGCGTAGTCGCACATGCCAGGCAAGCACCATAATCACGGAGCCACTGCTCCAGCCCCCATCCCAGGTATTTTTGAGCATCAGGTATATAAAACAAAAGTTCCTGGCCTCAAGTTGTTAAAGCAAGTTAGTGAAGTTGACTCTTTTTTTTTTAAGAGAGTGAGAGGGAAAGAGAAAGAGAGAGAATCAATTTGATTTAGTTTTTCATCTGATTTTCATTGCTCCAACTCTTAATTGTGTATGTATAGATTTGAATCCGGGTCCTTGTGTGTGCAGGCAAGTGCTATAAATGCTGAGCCTGCTCTCCAGTCCTGTGAAGTTGACATTACTTAACATTACTTCCAACTCTAGCCTTGGGATTGTCCCGGCTTTGGGAAACCATCCTTATTCGGCTTCATAAGAGGTGGTTGCAGAAGCCTGACCCACTTGTTTCCAGTCCTGGAACCTGGTTCTCATGTTCATTTTGCCCATCCAGTAAACTACTGGTGGACCTGTGAGTCTATAAGTTTTTAACCAGGAAAGGTTACAAATTAATCCTCCCTGGGGCTGTAGTGAGAATTAATGAGGCTTATGTCTATAAGGTCTTGCCGCGTAGGGGTCAGGCAATCAGGAATTCTTATGAATCATGAAATAAATCATGGTTATTGTAAATGGTCTCTTTGGACCACTGGAGCAAAGGGCAACAGCTGATTCTCTTGTGAGTCAAGAATGCTGGAGTTATGATGGACAAAGTCTGGAGCCACCCGATGTCCAGATGGAGTGTGCTGACATGAGGGGCTGTGGGTCAGACTACAGCCAGGCCCAGAAGGTGGTCTCAGGCCAAGGACCAAGGGAAAAGGTGGCTGCACGTCTGAATGTCTGGTGCAGACTAGTGAGGGATTCACTGAGGTGGGGAAGGGGAATCAGGCACAGGAATGGGTCTGAAATGTCTGAAAACGACGGTACCGTGGAGGTAACGTTTCTACCATGGAAATTGGCAAATGCTGCAGATTGGGGTCTCTCCTCCATTCTTGGAATAAAAGGTACACATCCAGTTTAACAGCTGTTATTTTAAAAATTGGGATAAGGGTTTCCAGAAGAGGGGGCCCGGGAAGAAAAGTTCAAAGGTAGATCTGTTTCTTACCTTTGAGGAGATTGCGATTTTTCAAAATTAGAGTCATAGCGCTGTGTCACAAAGTGCCATTGCCAATCTTCTTCGGTCATTGTAAAGTCTAGAAGATTGATAGCTCTAATAAGTAGCCTCCAACTCTCAGTGATGGACACAATAAAGGTGGTATATGGCAGAAAGAACACAAGTTTTGGTGCCAGAAGACCTGAGTTTACAGTTCCCTTCTTTGCAACATAGGGACAATGATAGTCATTGTAGGGTTCTTGTGAGGATTAAATGAAAATAAGATATGTATAGGAATATAAGGTAGCAACAGAATTTTTAAACATATGTAGGATTTCAGCACAGGGAAGTTCTTAGGTTGGTTCACTGGATCCCATTATCATTAAAGGATCACATTTCTACCTTGCCATCACCAAGGCCTTTTGACTTTGGAGTTAGACTTACTTCCTCATGTTCACAATATGGCTACCATGGTTCCAGGCATCACATATAGACATGGCAAAATTCAGTATATGAAGCTAAAGTTCTCTGAAGTCACATTTCTATTAAAGATCCTGCTGATGGTTTGATATCAGTTGAGAAAATCACATCTCCAATTCTTAAATGTGGAGAGGTGCAATGTTGGAAGTCTAGAGCCAAAGTTATCTTGGGTTATCTTAGGCCCTTTAGAAATATACCTATTTCCTTATAACTTTGTATGTGACCTAACATTCTTGCGACTACTGGGTAAATCTCTTCTAATATACTTTTTAATAAAAAGAAAGAAAGAGGAAGGAAAGAAAGAGGGGACAGAGAGAGAGAGAGAGAAAGAGAGAAGCAATTTTTATTTAGTTTTTCATGTGACTTTCATTCTTCGGACACTTCGTTGTGTACATGGTGCTGGGGTTTGAACTCACGTACTCGTGCATGCCAGGCAAGCACTGTAACTGCCAAGCCACCACTCCAGTCCCCTGTAATGTACTTTTAAGATTAATTGCTGTTATACAGTCCAATGAAAAGCAGACCACTCGTCTCTACCAACCTTAAAATTAAGAATGCTGCAAGATCTGAAACCTATAGAAAATAATCCCCATCTTTCTATAACCTGTTTACTTGATGCCCCCACAAAGGGATCTGTTGAATGTGTGGATTTACAACTTTCTTTATTCTCCATTTTGCAGCACGTCCTTCAGGATGATTTGAATCTGTGTCCCCAGATCTTGGTCATTCGTACTAGGCTCAGAATAAAAGACTTCTGATTTTCTTTAGAGCAGAATCGTTGGTTTTCATCAACAGGTAAAAGAAGGAAACATTTCCTTCCATCTGTCTCATTTTATTGGGGACAGAAGTCCCTGCCCTGGGGGGCTGGAGCGGTGGCTCGGCAGTTATGGCGCTTGCCCAGCATGTGCGAGTACATGGGTTCAAACCCCAGCCTCATGTGCACAACTAAGTGTCAGAGCAATGAAAGCCATGTGAAAAACTCAATAAAAACTGATTTTCTCTTTCTCACTGTCCTTTTTTAAAAAAGAAAGAAAGAAAGAAAAAGAAAAAGAAAGAGAAAGAAAGAAAAAGAAAGAAAGAAAGAAAGAAAAAGAAAACCCTGCCCTGAAGTCATAACAGTCTTCTCCTTGGGTCCCTTTGACCAAGAGGTGTGTGTGTGTGTTGGGGGACAGGGGGAGACATATTTTGGCAGCAGAGTAGCCTGCAGAAGCGAGTTTCTAGGCTTTTCAGCTTCACAAGGGCAGGTGGCTCTGCAGCCATGACAAGAAAGGGTAGCTCAGGGCTATTGGGTAGGCGAAGTCCCCTGCATGGCGCTTGCCACACACAGAGCTCAGCCTCCGTTAGTTACTCTTGCTCTTCATCCTTGCACCCCCATTACAAACCCACACCATCATCCCTAACCTTCACTAATTCTAACATCCATCCCACCACTGGCCACTCTCCCAAGGCCACAGGTGCAGCATGGCTGCTCAGCTAATGAACACCAGCGGGTGTCTGACTCTTCAGACCTGGGGATGCCATTACCCTGGCCTATAAATATCCTCAGGTGTTTGGCCTCCTCTCTCTCTGCTTGAGTGAAGCTAAGAACCAGGGAACCATGCCAGGGAGCTTCACCTCCATAAAAGACACGCAGACCTCCCTGTTCTTCCAGCATTGGAGCTATGGGACATCTTTGTAACTCGGTCCCCAGGGCAGGCTGGCCATCTGGAGAATTCCTACCTGCCAAGGTGACAACTGTACTCGTTACTGAAACCCCACCATGCAGTGCTGGACCATTCTCCAGGGAAGTCACACCACCCGATAAACAGCATACAGGTCAAATCCCAGCAGGGGCAACTGCAGGGCACCTTTCAGAATCTTTTGTTAGAAAATCAGTTCCTTTGGAATATGGCTTGAACCAAGCCAGCACAGGACTGAGAACTGAAGTGCTATGCCGCACCAACCTTTAAACCATGCTTTCTGAAGTCGCGAAACAATATCATCACTCTGTAGAAATAGAGAAACAGGAGAAGAAATGTAGAAAACTAGCCGAGAGTCCAGTAGCAGACGCAAGCACCGTTGTGCTGTTGGCGTCATTCCCTTTCAGCATTTCCCCTTGCTCAAATGTCCTACGTAATCACAATCGCTGCAACCATGCTTTTTTTTATTCTACTTTTTCAACGTGAATGTGAGAAGCATTTATTTTGTGAGCATATTATAGCAACAGGCTCAGTGTTAGGAGCTAGGGGCTCGATGGAAAACAAAATAGGCGGAACAGACAACCAGGCAATGTGGAAGAACGCAGCAGGATGTCTCTGGAGGAAGCCCCAACCTGGGCTTGCAGGGGGTGCTCAGGGAAAGCTCCCTGGAGGGGCTGCTCTCAGCCCCCAACACACACAGTAGGGAGCTTAGCAGAGAGGAATGGAGAGGTGCGTTCTCTACAGAGGAAGGTGTGTTTCCCACTGTGCTTGGAGGACAAGCCATGAGATCAATTCAGAGCAGTGGAGGCTCAGACCCTGTTACGGACTGAGTTATGTCCTCTCTGAATTCATGTGCTAATGCCCTAACCTCCAGTGTGAATGAATTTTGAGACAGGGCCTTTAGGATACATCTAATGTTAAATGAGATTGTAAAGTGAGGCCCTAGTCTGATAAGACTGGAGTCAAGGAAAAGAGGAAAGATTATGTGAGACTATGATGAGAGGGTAGCCATTTCAAGCCAGGAAGAGAAGCCTCACTAGAAGCCAACCCCAAGGACACCTTGATCTTCGGCTTCTAACCTCCAAAATTACAAGAAAAAAATTCTATTCAAGTAAACTTCCACTCCTCGTGCTGAAAGCTGTATTCGTCTGGACTTCTCTGAGAAACAGAACCAACAGGAAATCAGAGAAAGAGAGAGAGGTTATATATATAGAGAGATTTTATATATATACACATATACATTAACACATATATTCATATTCATATATGTGTATATATACATATGTATATGTGTGTGAATATATATACGTATATTTGAGAGAACAGGATTTATTATAAGAAATTGGCTCATACAATTATGGGAGCTGATATCTGAAATCTTCAGAGCTCATAGCCCACTTTGAAGGCTAGCAGACAAGAGAATTCTCATTCACTCTGAAGTATGTCAGCCTTTTGATCCAGTCAGGCCTTTGACCAATCAGATGAGGTCCACCCACGTTACAGAGGGAAATCTGCTTTAAAAAGTCCACTGATTTAAATGTTAGCTTCACCTAAAGACACACCTTCCCAGAAATATGCAGAACAATGTTAGATCAACTACCTGGGCACCCTGTGGACTAGTCAAGTTGACACATAAAATCAACCATCACCATTTCCATGAGGAAAGGTACAAGCAGAGGCCAGGGAGTTTGGAAGGAGCTAGACTTTATCATGAGCTGCCCTATTAGAAAAAAGAAAGAGGTTTTACTTAATTCTGAGGTGAAAGGGGTGGCACTGGGAATTGCATGGATTTAATCAGAGCGTGCCATGCTCAATGTGTTCATTTTAAGCATCAAGGCTGTGTGGGAAACACATTCAGAGCTGTTCTGGACAGTTGGACAGAGCACATACTTCTAGCATAGACCCGGTTCCTATCCTGGTCTATGGGAATGGCATCCCCTTGAGTTGTCAGGGGGCAACATGTAGCATTGCACATAATGGCTCTGAACACATTAGGAAAGGCAAGACTAGAAACAAACAGCCCAGTTAGGGATCCCAGGCAGCACCGCAGGTCCTCAGAGTTTTCGAGATTGCACATAGCCATCATTGTTGGTTTTCTTCTTAGAGACAAGCCATGTTGGGCTTAGCCATTCTCCTGCTGTCATTTACAGGTATATTTTTGCCATTGTGGTTTCAGATGAAACTAAATTTGCTCTGTATTCAAATGCCTCCTGCATGATTGTATGGCTTATCAGCTCTCTGGGACATTTTTGAGAGTGAAAGGGCTATAAGCGGTTACCCTGAGGGAACAGGCATAACCATGAGAAGGAAAAACCATCTTCTTACCTCTTTCTCTCCAGGGCGTTTCACTACTAGGAGAATCAGGAACCAACTGCACCCAATGTTCTTACCTCATGTCAAAAAGCTCTTCAGTTTCTTTCTGTAGATTGAAACCCTATAATTTTTATGTTTCAGCAAAGTAAATTGCACTGTGTACATTTTATTTATATTCCTTTCACATCTTCAGTAGCGGGAGGCAGCAGAGAATGTCTCATTCTCTTCCCACTAAGTTGCTATGATTTCATGAGGTTTTTGTTTTGGTTATTTTTATTTTTGTTTTTTTTTATTCTTGGAGTAAATATTGTCTCACCTGAAATTTCCGAACACAAGAGAGCAAAAAGGAAGGAATAAATGGTTGCTTCTCTGCTGTGTTTGGAAGAAAATAGGAAGAAGGAATAAAATGCTGAATTATCATACCTATGTGGCTGCCATATTTAATTTTCCTAAAACTGGAAATCACTCAATCGCCTTCCTTCAACTTTAGGATATTTGCTCGCCACCACTTTGCCTCCGATTCCAATGGACTTATCCAGAAAAAGAGTCAAGAGGCTCCCGTGTAATGGCCATTCTTAAACCAGTGAAAGGTGTCTATGTTATTTTCCAAACTTCAGTGGATCACTCAGCAGCTCTGAGTTGGAGTAAAGGGAAGTGACCCCTAAAAGATGCGATAGAAGTTGCTAGATCTCATCAACAACCATGTTCTACTTTTCTTCCTGGACACCTAGACTATTATTTCCCATCCTCCTTCAGAGTCAGGCAAAGCCACATAACTGAATTCAGGCCAATGTTATGTGAGCCAAAATTGTGACCAACTACTGTCAGACATGACCTATCTAAACTTCCTGCAAGCAATTCTTGCCCCTTTTCCCCATCTGCCTACTGAATAGAGAGGACTCTGAGGTCCTAGAGGTGGATGAAGCCACCAGATGGAAGGAATGCAGGTCCCTGAATAACTGCATGAAGTAGAGCACCCTTACCTGACCCAGATTGGAGATACAAGTTAATGAGGAATAAACTTATTGTGCTGAGTGACTGAGGTACGGGGAGCTGTTTATTAGAGGACTATATGCCTAGGACAAACGCACAGGTACCACCAGCCTGACCATTAAGACAAGGATCTGAGAAAGAACAACGATAATCAAGAAATCCTAGTGAATAATATTTGTTGGGGGTTGTCTCCATGTATCCACTTCACTGTCTAGTAGGAAAGAAGCCAATTTAACAGAGAAGACTCAACCATCATGATTTTCCTCCAGACCAGAAGAGCTTTTATTCAGTCAAGTTGTTGGTGAGCCACTTGATGGTAAAGGGGCAGTCAACACACACCTCCAAAGGCAAGACATAAAGAGAACTAAAATTCCTTTTTATAACAAAAAGAAGACAAATTGGGAAGTTTCAGGGAGAGCTCAGGACGAACAGGTTAGGGGCCTGACTGCACTGAGTGAGACAACAGAGACCTGTCAAGAAAAGAGAGGGTTTCCTGGCAGTGGGGGCTAGAGGATAGGGTCCATTTTTAAGGTATCTGCTGGTCTGCTACAGAGTAAGGCCCTGTGCTGTTCTGAAATTATCAGTAAAGTAGCTGTTTGCTCAATCTTAAGTCTGTGTGTCAGAGGGACAGAGGTGAGTCCAGTAAAGGGAGATTCAAGTGTTGGAGAGAAGTCATCAAGACAAGGCCCAACTTGGGAGTGAACATGAGACAAACTCTTTGCCCCAAATATACCAGAGAAAGAGTAACTCTCATGAGGAATGCTGACCTTTGATTTCACAAAGAAAGTAAAATAAGTCATATGAAGAAGGATCAAAGAACTTCCTTCCTACTTAGTAAGCCCCTTCTCCCTGCAAAATCAACAAGGTAACTAACACAGAAGTGTTTACCAGCAAGCCAGGTGGGATTCTACATGGGCAAGGACATCGAGGGGCATCATGATAAATGGAATCGACTTCTTATACAGAGGTCACTGTTGCCCAAGGGTCAGGAAGCTCCACAAGGTTAAGAACCCACAGTACTTGCACCACCTGAAAGATCATAGCTGGGCCAGTGCTAGGTTGCCCTTGAGAGCAATTAAGGACTTTCTGTGTGGGAGGGAGGAGAGGTTGCATCTCTGCTTGAGTCTTTTGGTCATGTCACGAGGCAGCAGGGCACCATCTTGGCTAAAATTAAATCAGGTCTTTCCGCTTCTGGCCCACCATGCCAGTTAGGCATGAATGGGGCCACGGTGCTAATGCAGTTGGGGCAGTGAGCTGGTGCTCGGCCACCCGCCTCCCTTCTGACTCATCAACTGTCTTACCCTCCAGGTGACCCTTGGCATTCACCCTGGATGTCCACAGCTAGCTCTCCCTTGGCACTTTACCAGCTCAAAAGGAAAATTCCAATGACAATCAGTTAAAGGAGATCACAGCTTATGAAAACAAAAAGGAATCACTGGTTTCAGTACTTTTCCTTCCCATTTGGAACTTTCTAGATGCCCATCACTCCCTGGATAAACTATAAACACAGGGAAGAACCAGAGAGGTCCAGTACTAGGCCTGGCACTTGGTGTGTGTTCCACAAATCATATCTTCTCTTTTCCTCCTTTTTCTTCCTACAACCATGTCTCTTTCCATCCCATTACTGTTGATATTGATATGTCCCACAATTCCTAGGCCAAGCCTACCTCCTACTGCCAGGGAGGCTTGGATATCTTGGTCAGTTCTATTGCCTCCCCCCCCCAGAATGTCAGTATGTCTTGACCTTGAAGAAAGCCAGGTGCCCTCAGAATAGTTGTGACACTGGTATGATGCTTAACGCAATAGCGCGTCTCAGACTGTTTTGGCAACAGCTCCGTAAAGGAGTCAACCTACACTGTTCATAGATAAATAAAGAGAAGTCCTTAAACACAGAGCAGTGCTCGTGGTTGAGAAGCCGTTCTGTTTGTCAGAATCTCACCACTCATCCTGAAACTTCTCCCCAATTCATTCTCCCAAAGGAAGGCAACAGAGGCCATCTGCCCAGCTCCAGAGCAAAAGGACCTGCTGCTTTAGAAATGCAGTGAGGGAACAGGAGCTTTAGGTGTACTGGCTGCCTGGCACATCCTTAAGCTGACCTTGGAGGAGTCTCATGGCCCAGTGTTTCATCCTCAGCTTTGCATTTTTAGGGGACCCATGTGACTTAAACTATTTAGGCCTCAGTTTCCTAATCTGAAAATGGGGTTAGCTAGTCTTATCTAGTAATGTTGTCATAAGGGTAAATTAAGATGATATATGCCAAGTGCTTGTCCCAGTGCCTACGACATCTATGATACACAAATGCTAAGCTGCAGTAGAAGTCATGACGATGGTAGTGATAGTCAATCCAGAGCTTATCAGACCCAAGAGCAGCTGATTCCACCTGTCTCAGAAGATACTGGCCAACTGACCAGCTAGAGTACCACTGACAAGCAATGTGCCTGCCCAGGGAGAAGCTGACGGTGTGCAAGTCCTACAGCATCCTTTCCAGGGGGAGTGCTGCAGATCTGCTCAAGAGCTCAGCGGGGGTGTCAATCGTGCACAGGGAGTTAGTTGATTTGTAAGGGAAATGACAGCAAGCCACTTTAGCGCTCAAAGCCACTCTCTCCATTGCAGGCATGAAGATATGAGTACTGAACTGCCAGTACCGGACAGTCCAGCATCATTTCCTCACTGATTTTGTTCCAGACCTTACGGACACTCTGCTCTTCCATGAATAGCCTGTCCAGCTGCCATCCAGCTGTTGAGTGGCAGCCTGCCCCGGTGGCATGTGGGCCCTCACGATGTTTCCTGCCACCCCTCGTAGACTGGTTTCCAGACCCCGTGGGTCTTATGTTCAGAGACTGTGCCTTGGAGGGAAACTGCTGCAGGTGGCTATTGTCAGCGTTTGATGCTGGGCTTTCAAACTCAGATGCCCTGGACCAGTCTTTGTTTCCTGGAATGAAGAGTCCAACCTCCATGGACTCTTCATTCCAGAGCTATGCATATGAGGTACAGGATCTCACGCAGTGCTCATTCCTCTGAAGAGCAGCTTGCTTGTACCTGAGGAAGAAAGTGAGGGAGGTCAAGACACTAAGTAATTGGATCTTTGACCCTCTTCTCCTCTTATGTTACTCACACTCCATTTTAAGTACTTTAAATGAAAACCACATTAAGATATCGCCTTACACCAGTCAGAATGGCAAAGATGAAAAAAATAAACAACAATAGATGCTGGAGGGACTGTGGAGAGATAGGCACACTAACACACTGTTGGTGGAGCTGCAGACTGGTACAGCCCCTCTGGAAAGCAGTATGGAGAATCCTTAAAAAACTAGGGATGACTCCACCATACGACCCTGCTATTCCACTCCTGGGTATCTTTCCAGGGGACTTAGAATCAGCACATTACAGTGACACAGCAATATCTATGTTCATAGCAGCACAATTTACTATTGCTAGGCTATGGAAACAACCCCG
>PVKS010035472.1:0-20044 GCA_004027875.1 Aplodontia rufa
AACCTCTGAGAGTCACTTGGCCCCACTTTTCCTACCGGCAAACCCAAGGTGAGGGCGATGTGGGGCGGAGGTCAGTCCCTGGCAGGTCTCGCGTAACTTTCTTTCCTGTCGCAGGGGGAGGAGGGTGCCCATTTCCGTTACAAAGTGGGGTTCGCCATGGTGGTTTATCCTGCCCTCCTAGGCTTGGAGGATCAGGGATAAGGTGGCACCCTGTGGGCGGTGACGAACCTTTCCCGCACTTCTTCTCCATCCTCTGTTCCAATCCACCCTGGGGCACAGCCTCCGGGGCTGGGACGGGGTTGGGAAGGGTAGAGAGAAAAAAGGTCAGAGGGGAAGTGTTGCTCCACCAAGGCCGCGGTGCCACTCCCTGGCACCCTGTTCCCAGAGGGCGTGTCCAACTTGACCTCTAAGAGTTACTTTGACCCACTCTTCCTGTTGGGCGAACCCGGCTCCAACCTTGATGGGGTTCAGGTCGTTCCCCAGCGGGTCTCGCACACCTTTCCCTCCCGTCGCGAGTCCAGGAGAGTGCTCATTCCCGTTATGAAGGGGGTTCACCGTGGTGATTTATTCTGCCCTCTTTCGTTTGGAGGGGTGTGAAGAAGCTGGCACCCCGTTGGGGTTGGCAATCCTTTCCCGCACATCTACTCCATCCTCATTTCACTCCGCCCGGGGGCACAGCCTTCAGGGCTTGGACGTGATCGGGAAGGTGAGAGAGAGAGTAAAGTTCGGTGGGGAAGGGCTTCTCCGCAAAGCCCGCGTGCGCTCAGAAGCGCCCTGTTCCCAGGGGGCATGTCCAATGGGACCTCCTAGCATTGCTTTGCTCCTATCTTCCTGGTGGCGCCGCCCGGCGAGGGGCTGTGTGGTGTGTAAGTTCGGTTCCTGGAGGGTCTTCCAGGCCTTTCCGTCGTGGGGGAAGGAGGGTGCTGGTTCCTGTTACGAAGCTGGGGTTCGCCATGTGGTTGATCCTGCCCTCCTCAGCTTGGAGGGGCGGGGAGAAGCCGGCACCCTGTGGTCGGTGACGACCCTTTCCCACACTTGTTCTTCATCCTACTTTCCACTCCGCCCATGGGCACAGTCTCCAGGGCTGGGACGGGGTCAGGAATGAGAGAGAGAGAGGAAAGGTTGGTGGGGAAGGGTGGCTCCACCAAGCCCGGGGGGCCGCTCCATAGCTCCTTTTACCCAAGGAGCATGTCCACCGGGACATCTGAGAGTCACTTGGCCCCTCTCTTCCTGCTGTCCGCCGCCGGGCATGGGTTGAGGTAGGGGGATCTCGGTCTCTGGCCGGACTCTCACTGCTCTCCTTCCCATCGCGGGTGCAGGTGGGTGCTGGTTTCCATTACGAATGGGGGGTTGCCTTGGTGGTTGATCCTGCCCTCGTTGGCTTGGTGGCACGGGGAGACTCAGGCACCTGGTTGGGGATGGCGACACTTTCCCTGCACTTCTACTCCATCCTTTTTCACTCAGCTTTGGGGCACACCTCCGGGGCTTGGACAGGGTCAGGAAGGGGAGAGAAAGAGGAAAGTTCGGTGGGGAAGTGTTGCTCCGCCAAGTCCGGGGTTCCGCTCCGTGGTGACTTTTTCCTAGGGGGTGTGTCTAACATGAACTCTGAGAGCCACTTGGCCCCTCTCTTCCTTCTGTCCGAAGCCAGGCGTAGGGTGGGTTGGGCTGGGAGGTCGGTCCCTGACGAGTCTCTCACGCCTTTCCTTTCCATCTCGGTGAGAGGAGGCTGCTCATTCCTGTTACGTCATGGCGGTTCGCAGTTGTGGTTGATCCTCCCTTCCTCGGCTTGGAGTGGCATGGAGAAGCCGGCAACCTGTGAGAGGTGACAACCCTTTCCCGCACTTCTTCTCCATCATCTTTAACATTCCGCCAGGGTGCACAGCCTCTGGGGCTGGGACGGGGTCGGGAATGAGAGAGAGAGAGGAAATGTGAGTGTGGAAAGGTTGCTCCGCCAAACCCGGGGGGCCGCTCCACAGCACCTTTTTTCCAGGGTGCGTGTCCACCGGGACCTAGGAGAGTCACTTGGCCCCTCTTTTCCTGGTGTCCGCCACCCGGCAGGGGGCTGTATGTGTGGGGAGTTCGGTCCTAGGCAGTTCTCGTGTGTTTTTCTTCTCGTCGCCGGTGGAGAAGGGTGCTGATTCCGTTAAAAATTAGGAGTTCGCCGTGCTGGTTGATCCTGCCCTCCTTGGCTTGGGTGGGCGGGGAGAAGCCAGCACCCTGTGGGCGGTGATGACCCTTTCCTGCACTTCTTCTCCATCCTCTTTTCCACTCCGCTCAGGGGCACAGCCGGCAAGGCTCGAAGGAGTCAGGAAGGGGAGAGAAAGTGGAAAGGTCGGTGGAGAGTTGTTTCTCCACCAAGCCCGGGGTGCCGTTCCCTGGCACCCTGTTCCCAGGGGGCTTGTACAACTTGATCTCGGAAAGTCACTTGGTCCATCTCTTCCTGCTGGGTGCTGCCCAGCGGGGCGATGGATGAGGGGGGAGGTTGGTCCCTGATGGGTCTAGCATGCCTTTCTTTCCCGTCGCGGTGGCAGGAGAGTGCTTGTTCCAGTTATGAAGGGGGCTCACCATGGTGATTGATCCTGCCCTCGTTGGTTTGGAGGGCTTTGAAGAAACCGACACCCGGTGGGCAGTGATGACCTTTTCCTGCTCCTCTACTCCATCCTCTTTTCACTCCGCCCGGGGGCACAGACTCCAGGGCTGGTACGCGGTCGGGAAGGTGAGAGAGAGAGTAAAGGTCGGTGGGGAAGAGCTTCTCCGCCAAGCCCGCATGCGCTCAAAAGCGCCCAGTTCCCAGGGGGCGTGTCCAATGGGACCTCCTAGCATTGCTTTGCTCCTCTCTTCCTGGTGGCGCCGCCCTGCGTGGGGCGGTGTGGGGGGTAAGTTCGGTCCCTGGCGGGTCTTCCGGGCCTTCCCGACGCGGAGGCAGGAGGGTGCTGGTTCCTGTTACGAAGCTGGAGGTCGCTATTGTGGTTGATCCTGCCCTCCTAGGCTTGGAGGGGCGGGGAGAGGCCGGCACCCTGTGGTCCGTGACGACCCTTTCCCACACTTCTTCTCCATTATGCTTTCCACTCTTCCGTGGGCACAGCCTCCAGGGCTTGGAGGTTTCAGGAAGGGGAGAGAGAGGAAAGTTCGGTTGGGAAGTGTTGCTCTGCCAAGCACAGGGTGCCGTTCCCTGGCACCATGTTCCTAGTGGGTGTGCCCAATGTGACCTCTGAGAGTCACTTGGCCCCTCTCTTCCTGCTGGGGGCCGCTGGCAGGGGTCCGGATGAGGGGGGTCGGTCCCTAGCAGATCTCGCACACCTTTCCTTCCAGCCGCGGGTCCAGGAGGGTGCTCTTTCCCGTTAAGAAGGGAGTTCACCTTGGTGATTGATCCTGCCCTCGTTGGCTTGGAGGGGCGGGGAGAAGCCGGCACCCTGTGGGCGGTGATGACCCTTTCCTGCACTTCTTCTCCATGCTCTTTTCCACTCTGCTCATGGTTACAGACAGCAGGGCTCGGAGTAGTTTGGAAGAGGAGAGAGAGAGGAAAGTTCGGTGGAGGAATGTTGCTCCACCAAGCCCGGGGTGTCGTTTCTTGGCTCCCTGTTCCCAGGGGGCTTGTACAACTTCACCTCCTAAAATCACTTGGTCCATCTCTTCCTGATAGGCGCCGCCCAGCGGGGTGCTGGATGAGGGGGAAGTTTGGTCCCTAGCGGGTCTTGCATGCCTGTCCTTCCCGTCGCAGTGGTAGAAGGGTGCTTTTTCCACTTATGAACGGGGCTCACCATGGTGATTGATCCTGCTCTCGTTGGTTTGGAGGGCTTTGAAGAAACCGGCACCCGGTGGGAGGTGATGACCCTTTGCTGCTCTTCTACACCATCCTCTTTCACTCCACCCGGGTGCAGAGCTACCGGGTCTGGGAAGAGTTGGGAGGGGGAGAGAGAGAGGAAAGGTCCGTGGGGAAGGGTTGCTCCGCCAAGCCCTGGATGCGCTCACAGGCGCCCTGTCCCCAGTGGGTGTGTCCAAAGGGACCTCCCAGCATTGCTTTGCCCCTCTCTTCCTGTTGTCGCCGCTGGACAGGGGGCGGTTTGGGGGGGAAATCAGTTCCTGGCGGGTATCGCGTGCCTTCCTTCCCATTGCAGGGGCAGGATGTTGCTCGTTCCAATTATGAAGGGAGTGTCACCACGGTGATTGATCATGCCCTCCTTGGATTGGAGTGGCTTGGAGAAGCCGGCAGCCAGTGGTGGGTGACGACACATTCCCGCACTTCTACTCCATCCTCTTTTCACTCAGCCCAGGGGCACAACCTCCGGGGCTGGGAAGGTTCGGGAAGGGGAGAGAGAAAGCACCCGGTGGGTAAGGGTTGCTCCGCCAAGCCCGGTGGGCTGTTACACAGCGCCTTTTACCCAGGGGGCATGTCCACCGGGACCTATGAGAGGCACTTGGCCCCTCTCTTTCTGCTGACCGCCGCCGGGAATTGGGCGGGGAAGGGGGGAGTTCGGTCTCTGGCCGGACTTGCACTGCTCTCCTTCCCCTCGCAGGGGCACGTGGGTGCTCGTTTCCGTTACGAATGGGGGTCACCATGGTGGTTAATCCTGCCCTCATTGACTTGGAGGAGCGGGGAGACACCGGCACCTGGTTGGGGATGACAACACTTTCCCTGTACTTCTACTCCATCCTCTTTTCACTCAGCCCTGGGGCACAGCCTCCGGGGCTGAGACGTATTGGGAAGGGGAGAGAAAGAGGAAACTTCTGTGGGGAAGTGTTGCTCCGCCAAGCCCGGGGTGCCGCTCCGTGTCTCCCTGTTCCTAGGGGGCATGTCTAACGTGACATCCGAGAATCACTTGGCCCCTCTCTGCCTGCTGTATGCCGACCGGTGTGGGGCGGGTTGGGCTGGGAGGTTGGTCCCTTGGGAGGCTCCATGCCTTTCCTTTCCGTGAGAGGAGGCTGTTTGATCCTGTTACAAAGTGGGGGGTCGCAGTGGTGGTTGATCCTGCACTCCTCAGCTTGGAGGGGCAGGGAGAAACCGGCACCCGGTAGGCAGTGATGACCCTTTCCAGCACTTCTTCTCCATCCTCTTTTCCACTCCAACCGGAGTACAGCTTCCAGGGCTGGGACGGGGTCGGGAAGGTGAGAGAGAGAGAGTAAAGGTCTGTGGGGAAGGGTTGCTCCGCCAAGCTCGGGATGCGCTCAGAGGCTCTCTGTATCCAGGGTTCATGTGTAACGTGACCTCTGGGAGTCACTTGGCCCCACTTTTCCTGCTGGGCGCCGCCCAGCGGGGCCAAGCTAGGGGGTCAGCTCAGTCCCTGGCCTGTCTCCCGGTCCTTCCCATTGCGGGGGCAGAAGGGTGCTGGTTCCTGTTAAGAAGCGGGGTTCGCCATGATGTTTGATCCTCCCCTCCTCGGCTTGGAGGGGCATGGAGAAGTTGGCAACCTGTGGGCGGTGACGACCCTTTCCCACACTTCTTCCCATCCTCTTTAACATTCCACCCGGGTGCACAGACTCCAGGGCTGGGAGGGCGTCTGGAATGGGAGAGAGAGAGGAAAAGTCGGTGGGTAAGGGTTGCTCCGCCAAACCCGTTCGGCAGTTCCACAGTTCCTATTCCTAGGAGGCGTTTCGACTGGGACTTCTGAGAGTCACTTCGCCACTCTTTTCCTGTTGGCAGCCACCCGGCGGGGGTCGGTGTTGGGGAGGTCGGCCGGAGGCGGGTCTCGCGTGCCTTTCCTTCCCGTCTCAGGGGCAGGAGGGTGCTCATTCCCCTTACAAAGTGGAGTGTCGCCGTGGTAGTTGATCCTGCCCACCTTGGATTGGAGGGGCTTGGAGAAGCCGGCAGCCGGTGGGCGTTTAAGACCTTTTCGCGCACTTCTTCTCCATCTTTTTAACATTCCGCCCGGGTCCACAGCCTCTGGGGCTTGAACGGGGTTGGGAATGGTAGAGAGAGAAGAAAGATCGGTGGGGAAGAGTTGCTACATGAAGCCCGGGGGGCCGCTGCATGGCGCCCTCATCTCAGGGGGCGTATCCACCAGGACCTCCAAGCCTCGCTTGGCCCCTCTCTTCATGCCCACGGCGACAGGCAGGGGATGAGGTGGGATTCGAGGTCAGGCCCTGGCGAATCTCACGCGCCTTTACTTCAAGTTGCGGGGGGAGGTGGGTGCTCATTATTATTACAAAGTGGGGTACATCATGGTGGTTGCTCCTGCCGTCTCCGGCTTGGTGGGGTGGGGTGAAGCGGGCACCCTGTGGGCGGTGACAATCCTTTCCCGAACTTGTTCCCAAAATCTGTTCCAATCCACCCTGGGGCACAGCCTCCGGGGCTGGTACGGGGTTGGGAAGGTTAGAGAGAGGAAAGGTCAGAGGGGAAGTGTTGCTCCGCCAAGGCGGGGGTGCCGCTCCCTGGCACCCTGTTCCCAGGGGGCGTGTCCATCTTGACCTCTGAGAGTTACTTAGCCCCACACTTCATGTTGAGCGACGCCGGCTGGGGGCCGGATTGGGGGGAGGTCGGTCCCTAACGGGTCTCGCACGCCTTAACTTCCAGTCGCAGGTACAGGAGGGTGCTCATTCCAATTATGAAGGGTGTTCACCGTGGTGATTGATCCTGCCCTCTTTTGTTTGGAGGGGTGTGAAGAAGCGGGCACCTGGTTGGGGGTGATGACACTTTCCCGTACTTCTACTCCATCCTCATTTCACTCACCCTGGGGACACAGCCTCCAGGGCTGTGAAGGGACGGGAACAGGAGAGAGAGAGTAAAGGTTGGTGGGGAAGGGTTGCTCCGCCAAACTCGGGGGGCCACTCCACAGTGCCTTTTTCCCAGGGGGAGTGTCCACCAGGACCTCCGAGATTCACTTGGCCCCTCTATTCCTGCTGGCCTCCACCCGGAGGGGGCGGTGTGCGAGGTAGGTGTGTCCGTGGCAGGTCATGCCTCCTTTTCCTTCCTGTTGCTGGGGGAGGAGTGTGCTCATCCCGTTACAAAGTGGGTTGTCACCGTGGTGGTTGAATCTGCCCTCGTTTGCTTGGAGGGGCGGGGAGAAGCCGGCACCTGGAGTGCAGGGCCTTGTTTTGCCCCTCTCTTCCCGCCTACCGCCGACTGGCAGGGGATTGGGTGGGGATGGAAGATGGGCCCTGGCGGGTCTCCCATGACTTTACTTCCCAACGCGGGGGGAGGAGGATGCTCGTTCCTGTTACAAATTAGGACGTCGAGGTGTTGGTTGCTCCTGCCCTCTTCGGTTTAGAGGGGAGGAGTGACGCCGGCACCCTGTGGGTGGTGACGACCCTTTCTCACAATTCTTCTCCATCCTCTTTTCCACTCCACCCAGGGGCACAGTCTGAGAGGCTGGGACAGGGTCGGGAATGGGAGAGAGAGAGGAAAGGTCGGTGGGGAAGGGTTGCTTCGCCAAGCTTAGGGGGCCACTCTGCAGCGCCTTGTTTCCCGGGGGCATGTGCACCTGGACCTCCGAACGTTGCTTGACCCCTCTCTTCCTGCTGAATGCCCCCCCGGCCAGGGACGGGTTGATGGGGGATTTCAGTACCTAGCGGGTCTCTCACGCCTTTTTTTCCCTTTGCGGGGGCATGAGGGTGTTCTTTCCCCTTAGGAAGAGGGGGATCACCATGGTTGTTGATCCTGCCTCCTGGGATTGGAGGGGTGGGTAGAAGCTGGCAGCCGGTGGGAGATGACAAACATTTCCTGCACTTCTACTCCATTCTCTTTTCACTCCGCCCTGGGGCATGGCTTCCAGGACTGAGACGGAGTCCGGAAGGGGAGAGAGAGAGAGGGACGGTCCATGGGGAATCGTTGATCTGCCAAGCCCGGGGTGGCGCTCCCTGCCACTCTGTTCCCAGGGGGCTTGTCCAACTTCACCTCTGAGAGTAACTTGGCCCCTCTCTTACTGCTTGGCGCAGCCCGGCAGGTTGCGGGTTTGTGGGGTGGTTGGTCCCTGGCGAGTTTTGCACCCCTTTCCTTCCCATCGTGGTGGCAGGATGGTGCTCGTCCATTATGAAGGGGGTGTCACCATGGTGATTGATCCTGCCCTCGTTGGTTTGGAGGGGTGTGAAGAAACCGGCACCCGGTGGGGGGTGACGACTTATTCCCGCACTTCTACTCCATCGTCTTTTCACTCAGCCCTGGGGCACAGCCTCCGGGGCTTGGATGGGGTTTTGAAGGGTAGAGAGAGGAAAGGTCAGAGGGGAAGTGTTGCTCCACCAAGGCCGGGGTGCTGCTCCCTGGAAACTTGTTATCAGGGGGCGTGTCCAGCTTGACCTCTAAGAGTTACTTGGACCCACTCTTCCTGTTGGGCGATGCCGACTCGGGGCTTGATGGGGTGGAGGTCGGTCCCTAGAGGGTCTTGCATGCCTTTCCTTCCCGTCGCCTGTACAGGAGAGTTCTCGTTCCCGTTATGAAGGGGGTTCACCGTGGTGATTGATCCTGCCCTCCTTCGTTTGGAGGGGTGTGAAGAAGCCGGCACCCATTTGGGGGTGACGTTCCTTTCCCGCACTTCTTTTCCATCCTCATTTCACTCAGCCCGGGGGCACAGCTTCCAGGGCTGGGAAGGGTTGGGAATAGGAGAGAGGGAGGAAATGTTGGTGAGGAAGGGTTCCTCCGCCAAGCCTGGGGGGCCTCTCCATAGCGCCTTTTACCCAGGGGGCCTGTCCACCGGGACCTCTGAGAGTCACCTGGCCCCTCTCTTCCTGCTGTCCTCCAGAGGGCATGGGGCGAGGTAAGGTGGGGGTTGGTCTCTGGATGGACTAGCACTGCTCTTCTTCCCAACTCGGGTGCAGGTGGGTGCTGGTTTCCATTACGAATGGAGGGTCGCCGTGGTGGTTGATCCTGCCCTCTATGGCTTGGAGGCGCGGGGAGACTCCGGCACCTGGTTGAGGATGACGACACTTTCCCTGCACTTCTACTCCATCCTCTTTTCACTCAGCCCTGGGGCACAGCCTCTGGGCCTGGGATGGGGTCGGGAAGGGGAGAGAAAGAGGAAAGTTCAGTGGGGAAGTGTTGTTCCACCAAGTCCGGAGTGCCGCTCAGTGGCGCCCTGTTCCTATGGGGCATGTCTAACATGACCCCCGAGAGTCACTTGGAGCCTCTCTTTCTGCTGTCCGCCGACCGGCGTGGGGCGCGTTGGGCTGGGAGGTCGGTCCCTGACGAGTCTCCCACGCCTTTCCTTTCTGTTGCCTTGAGAGGAGGCTGCTCGTTCCTGTTAAGACATGGGGGTTTACCTTTGTGGTTGATCCTCCGTTCCTCGGCTTAGAGGTGCATGAAGAAGCCGGCAACCTGTGGGCGGTGACGACCCTTTCCCGCCCTTCTTCTCCATCCTCTTTAACATTGCGCCCGGGTGCACAGCCTCTGGGGCTGGGACGGGATCGGGAATGGGAGAGAGAGAGGAAAGAAGGGTGTGGAAGGGTTGCTCCACCAAACCCCGGGGGCCGTTCCAGATCGCCTTTTTCCCAGGGTGCTTGTCCACTGGGACCTCCGAGAGTCACTTGTCCCCTCTCTTCCTGCTGTCCACCACCCGGCAGGGGGCTGTGTGTCTGGGGAGGTCAGTCCTTGGCGGGTCTTGCGTGCTTTTCGTTCCCGTCGCGGGGGGAGGAGGGTGCTCATCCCGTTAATAAGTTGGGGGTCGCCGTGGTGGTTGATCCTGCCCTCATTGTCTTGGAGGGGCGGGGAGAAGCCGGCACCCTGTGGGCGGTGATGACCCTTTCCTGCACTTCTTCTCCATCCACGTTTCCACTCTGCTCAGGGGCACAGCCTGCAGGGCTCAGAGGAGTCGGAAAGGGGAGAGAGAGAGGACAGGTCGTTGGAGAAGTGTTGCTCCAACAAGCCTGGGGTGCCGTACCCAGGCACACTGTTCCCAGGGGCTTGTCCAACATGACCTCCTAAAGTCATTTTGTCAATCTCTTCCTGCTCGGAGCCACCCAGTGGGGCACCGGATGAGGGGGGAGGTTGGTCCCTGGCTGGTTTAGCAGGCCTTTCCTTCCCATCGCGGTGGCAGGAGGGTGCTTGTTCCAGTTAAGAAGGGTGCTCACCATGGTGATTGATCCTGCCCTTGTTGGTTTGGAGAGCTTTGATGAAACCGGCACTCGGTGGGCAGTGATGACCCTTTCTCGCTCTTCTACTCCATCCTCTTTTCACTCCGCCCGTGGGCACAGCCACCCAGGCTGGGAAGCGTCTGGAAGGGGAGAGAGAGAGGAAAGGTCGGTGTGAAAGAGTTGCTCCGCCAAACCCTGGATGCGCTCACAGGCGGCCTGTCCCCAGTGGGTGTGTCCACCGGGACCTCCCAGCATTGCTTTGCCTCTCTCTTCCTCTTGGCGCCGCCCAAAAGGGGGTGGTTTGGGGGTGAGATCTGTCCCTGGCCTGGCTCGCGTGCCTTTCTTTCCCGTCGCAGGGGCAGGAGGGTGCTCATTCCCGTTACAAAATGGAGTGTCGCCGTGGTAATTGATCCTGCCCTTCTTGGATTGGAGGTGCATGGAGAACCCGGCAGCCGGTGGGCGGTCAAGAACTTTTGCCGCAATTCTTCTCCATCTTCTTTAACATTCCCTCCGGGTGCACAGCCTCCGGGGCTGGGACGGGGTCAGGAATGGGAGAGATAGAAGAAAGATCGGTGGGGAAGGGTTGCAAGGCGAAGCCCGGGGGGCCACTGCAGGGCGCATGTTTCCAGGGTGTGTGTCCACTAGGACCTCCAAGCCTCGCTTGTCCCCTCTATTCATGCCCGCCCCCGACATACAGGGGTGGAGTGGGGTTCGAATTCAGGCCCTTGCGGGTCTAGCCTGCCTTTCCTTCACGTCGCAGGGGGAGGAGTGTGCACATTCCTATTACAAAGTGGGTACATCGTGGTGGTTGCTCTTGCCCTTTCCGGCTTGGAGGAGCGGGGTGAAGCCGGCACCCTGTGGGCGGTGACGAACCTTTCCCGCACTTCTTCTCCATCCTCTGTTCCAATCCACCCTGGGGCACAGCCTCCGGGTCTAGGACGGGGTTGGGAAGGGTAGAGAGAGGAAAGGTCAGAGGGGAAGTGTTACTCCGCCAAGGCCGGGATGCCGCTCCCTGGCACCCTGTTCTCACGGGGCGTGTCCAAGATGACCTCTAAGAGTTACTTGGCAGCACACTTCCTGTTGGGCGACGCCGGCTCGGGGTTGGATGGGGTTCAGGTCGGTCCCTAGCGGGTCTTGCACACTTTCCTTCCCGTCCCGGGTACAGGAGAGTGCTCTTTTCCTTTATGAAGTGGGTTCACCGTGGTGATTTATCCTGCCCTTTTTCGTTTGGAGGGGTGTGAAGAAGCCGGCACCCGGTTGGGGGTGACGACCCTATTCCCACACTTCTACTCCATCCTCATTTCACTCCACACAGCATTCGGGGCTGGGAAGGGTCGGGAATGGGAGAGAGAGGTAAGGTAGGTGGGGAAGGGTTGCTCCTCCAAACCCGGGGGGTCGCTCCACAGTGACTTTCTCCCAGATGGCGTGTCTACTGGGACCTCCGAGAGTCACTTGGCCCCTCTCTTTCTGCTGGCCACCACCCGGCAGGGGGTGGTGTGGGTGGGGAGGTCGTTCCCTAGTGGGTCTCTCACGCCTTTTCTTCCCTTCGTGGGGGCAGGAGGGTGTTCGTTCCCCTTAGGAGGAGGGGAATCACCATGGTTGTTGATCTTGCCCTCCTGGTCTAGGAGGGGTGGGTAGAAGTCGGCAGCCCTTGGGAGTTGATGACCCTTTCCTGCACCTCTACTCCATCCACTTTTCACTCCCCCTGGTGGCATGGCTTCCAGGGCTGAGACAAGGTCGGGAAGGGGAGAGAGAGAGAAAAGGTCTGTAGGGAAGCGTTGCTCCGCCAAGCCCGGGGTGCTGCTTGAAGGGGCCCTGTTCCCAGGGAACGCGTCCACCGGGACCTCCCAGCATCGCTTTGCCCGTCACTTCCTGTTGGCGCCGCCCGACTGTGGGCGTTTTCGGGGGTGGATAGGTCCCTGGCGGATCTCGTGTGCCTTTCTTTCCCGTCGCGGAGGCAGGAGTGTGCTCTTTCCCGTTACAAAGTGGGTTATCGCCATGGTGGTTGATCCTGCCCTCTTTGGCTTGGAGGGGCGAGGAGAATCCGGCAGCCGGTGGGCGGTAACGACCCTTTAACGCACTTGTTCTCCATCCTCTTTTCCAATCCACTAAGGGCACAGCCTCCGGGGCTGGAATAGGGTCGGGGAGGGGAGAGAAAGAGGATAGTTCGGTGGGGAAGTGTTGCTCCGCCAAGCCCGGAGTGCCGCTCCGTGGTGCCCTGTGCCTAGGGGGCGCGTCTAACGTGACCTCCGAGAGTCACTTGGCCCCTCTCTTCCTGCTGTCTGCCTCCAGGTGTGGGGTGGGTTGGGCTGGGAGTTCGGTCCCTGGCAAGTCTCTCACGCCTTTCCGTTCCCTTCTGGTGATAGGAGATTGATGTTTCCTGTTACAAAGTGGGGGGTCGCAGTGGTGTTTGATCCTGCACTCCTGGCTTGGAGGGGCAAAGAGAATCCGGCAGCTGGTGGGCGGTGACGACCCTTTCCCGCACTTGTTCTCCATTCTCTTTTCCAATCCACCTGGGGTACAACCTCGAGGGCTGGGATGGGATCGGGAAGGGGAGAGAGAGATGAAAGGTCGGTGGGGAAGCATTTCTCCACCAAGGCCGGGGTGCCCCTCCTTGGCACCCTGTTCCCAGGGAGCATGTCCAACTTGACCTTTGAGAGTTACTTGGCCCCACTCTTCCTGTTGGGCAACGCCGGCTGGTGGCAGAATGTGGGGGAAGTAGGTCCCTAGAGTGTCTCGCACGCCTTTCCTTCCCGTCGCGGGTCCAGGAGGGTGCTCGTTCCCGTTATGAAGGGGGTTCACCCTGGTGATTATCCTGCCCTCTTTCGTTTGGAGGGGTGTGCAGAAGCCAGCACCCGGTTGGGGGTGAGGACTCTTTCCTGTACTTCTACTCCATCCTCATTTCATTCAGCCCGGGGGCACAGCCTCCAGGGCTGGGAAGGTTCGGGAACAGGAGAGAGAGAGGAAAGGTCGGTGGGCAAGGGTTGCTCCAACACACCTGGGGGGCCGCTCCACAGCGTCTATTTCCCAGGGGGCGTGTCCATGGGACTTCCGAGAGTCAATTAGCCCCTCTCTTCCTGCTGGCCTCCGCCCGGCGGGGATGCTGTGCGGGGGGAGTTTGGTTCTGGCGGGTCTTGGGTGCTTTTCTTTCCCGTTGCTGGTTAAGGAGGGTGCTCATCCCATTACAAAGTGGGGGGTCACCGTGGTGGTTGATCCTGTCCTCGTTTGCTTGGAGGGGCGGGGAGAAGCCGTCACCCTGTGGGCGGTGATGACCCTTTCCTGCACTTCTTCTCCATCCTCTTTTCCACTGGGCCTGGGGGCACAGCCTCCAGGGCTCCGAGGAGTCGGGATGGGGAGAGAGATGAAAGGTCGGTGGGGAGTTTTGCTCTGCCAGCCCGGGGTGCCGTTCCCTGGCAACCTGTTCCCAGGGGCCTGTCCAACTTGACCTCGGAGATTCACTTGTCCCCTCTCTTCCTGTTGGGTGCCACCCGGCAGGGGGCCGGCTGAGGGGGAGTTCAATTTCTGGCGGGTCTCGCACGCCTTTCCTTTCCATCGTGGTGGCAGGAGGGTGCGCGTTCCAGTTACGAAGGGGGGTCACCATGGTGATTGATACTGCCCTGGTTGATTTGGAGGGGTGTGAAGAAACCGGCACCTTGTGGGGGGTGACGACCCTTTCCCGCACTTCAATTCCATCCTATTTTCATTCAGCCTGGGGGCACAGCCTCCGGGGCTGGGAAGGGTCGGGAAAGAGAGAGAGAGAGAGGAAAAGTCGGTGGGATAGGATCGCTCCGCCATGTCTTGGATGCACTCAGAGGCGCCCTGTCCCCACTGGGCGTGTCTACCGGGACCTCCCAGCATCGCTTTGGCCCTCTCTTCCTCTTGGCGCCGCCCAGCGAGGGCGGTTTGGGGGGGAGAACGCTCCCTGGCGGGTCTCGCGTGCCTTTCCTTCCCGTCGCGGAGGCAGGAGTGTGTTCTTTCCCGTTACAGAGTGGGGGTTCGCCGTGGTGGTTGATCCTGCCCTCTTTGGCTAGGAGGACCGAGGAGAATCCAGCAGCCAGTTGGCGGTGACGACCCCTTCCCACACTTGTTCTCCATCCTCTTTTCCAATCCATCCTGGAGCACAGCCTCCGGGGCTGGGACGGGTTTGGGAAGGGGAGAGAGAGAGGAAAGGTTGGTGTGGTAGGGTTGCTCCGCAAATCCCAGGGTGCCGCTCCGCGGCGCCCGGTTCCAAGGGGGGTGTCCATCGTGACGTCCGAGAGTCACTTGGCACCACTCTTCATGCTATCTGCCGCCTGGCACGGATCAGGTGGGGGGGAGGTCGGTCTCTGGCAAGTCCCGCATCCTTTCCTTCCCATTGCGGTGGCAAGAGGGTGCTTTTTCCCTTTATGAAGGGGGTGTCGCCGTGGTGGTTGATCCTGCTATTGTTGGCTTGGATGCGCAGGGAGACGCAGGCACCTGTTGGGGGGTGACGACCCTTTCCCTGCACTTCTACTCCATCCTCTTTTCACTCAGCCCTGGGCACAGGCTCCGGGGCTCGGCCGGGGTTGGGATAGGGAGAGAGAGAGGAAAGTTCGGTGGGGAAAGATTGCTCCACCAATGTCAGGGAGCCACTCCGTGGTGCCCTGTTTCCAGGGGGCTTGTCCAACTTCACCTCTGAGAGTCATTGGCACTTCTCTTCCTGCTGGGTGCCGCCGGCAGGCGGGTTGCTGGGTTAGGGGGGTGGTCGGTCCCTGGCGGGTCTTGCACCCCTTTCCTTCCCGTCGTGGTGGCAGGATGGTGCTCGTTCCACTTATGAAGGGAGTGTCACCATGGTGATTAATCCTGCCCTGGTTGGTTTGGAGGGGTGTGAAGAAACCGGCACCCAGTGGGGGGTGACGACTTATTCCCGCACTTCTACTCCATCCTCTTTTCACTCAGCCCTGGGGCACAGCCTCTGGGGCTGGGAAGGGGAGAGAGAGAGGAAAGGTCAGTGGGGAAGTGTTGCTCCACCAAGCCCTGGATGTGCTCACAGGCCCCCTGTCCCCAGTGGGCGTGTCCACCTGGACCTCCCAGCATCGCTTGCCCCTCTATTCCTGTTGGGGTCTCCCAACAGGGGGCGGTTTGGGGGGGAGATAGGTCCTTGGCGGGTATCGCGTGCCTTTCCTTCCCATCAGAGGGGCAGGAGGGTGCTCATTCCCGTTACCAATGGAGTGTCGCTGTGGTAGTTGATCCTGCCCTCCTTGGATTGGAGGGGCTTGGAGAAGCCGGCAGCCAGTGGCGGTGAAGACTTTTTCCCGCACTTTTTCTCCATCTTCTTTAACATTCCTCCTGGGTGAACAGCCTGCGGGGCTGGGACGGGGTCGGGAATGGGAGAGAGAGAAAAAATTGGTGGGGAAGGGTTGCTCCGCCAAGCCCGGGGGGCCGCTGCACAGCACTTTTTCCGCAGGGGGCATGTCCACCAGGACCTCCGAGAGTCACTTGGCCACTGTCTTCCTGAGGTCCGCCACCCAGCGGGGGGCTGTGTGCCTGGGGAGGTCGGTCCTTGATGGGTCTCACGTGCTTTTCCTTCCCTTCCCGGGGGGAGGATGGTGATCATCTGGTTAATAAGTGGGGGGTCGCCGTGGTGGTTGATCCTGCCCTCATTGGCTTGGAGGGGCGGGGAGAAGCAGGCACCCTGTGGGCGGTGATGACACTTTCCTGCACTTCTTCTCCATCCTCCTTTCCACTCTGCTCGAGGGCACAGCCAGCAGGGCACGGAGGAGTCGGGAATGGGAGAGAGAGAGGAGAGATCGGTGGAGAAGTGTTGTTCCACCAAGAACAGGGTGCCATTCAATGGCACCCTGTTCCCAGTGGGCTTGTCCAATTTGACCTCCAAAAGTCACTTGGTCTATCTCTTCCTGCTGGGTGCTGCCCAGTGGGTCGCCGGATGAGGGGGGAGGTTGGTCACTGGCGGGTTTCGCACACCTTTCTTTCCCATCGCAGTGGCAGGAGGGTGCTTGTTCCAATTATGAAGGGGGCTCACCTTGGTGATTGATCCTGCTCTCGTTGGTTTGGAGGGCTTTGAAAAAACCGGGACCCGGTGGGTGGTGATGACCCTTTCCCGCTCTTCTACTCCATCCTCTTTTCACTCCGCCCGGTGGCACAGCCACCGGGGCTGGGAAGCGTCTGGAAGGGGAGAGAGAGAGGAAAGGTCGTTGGGGAAGGGTTGCTCCGCAAAGCCCTGGATGCGCTCACAGGCGCCCTGTTCCCAGTGGGCATGTCCACCGGTACCTCCCAGCATTGCTTTGCCCCTCTCTTCCTGTTGGCACCGCCCAACAGGGGGCAGTTTGGTTGTGAGATCGGTCCCTGGCGCGGCTCGCGTGTCTTTCCTCCCGTTGCAGGGCCAGGAGGGTGCTCATTCCCGTTACAAAGTGGAGTGTCGTTGTGGTAGTTGGGGAAGGGTTGCTTCGCCAAGCTCGGGGAGGAGCTCTGCGGTGCCTTGTTCCCAGAAGGCTTGTGCACCTGGACCTCCGAACGTCGCTTGACCCCTCTCTTCCTGCTTAACGCCCCCCCCGGCCAGCGACGGGTTTATGGGGGAGGTCGGTACATAGCGGGTCTCTCACGCCTTTTCTTCCATTTGCGGGGGCAGGAGGGTATTCGTTCCCCTTAGGAAGAGGGGGATCACCATGGTTGCTGATTCTGCACTCCTTCTCTTGGAGGGGTGGGTAGAACCCGGCAGCCGGTGGGAGGTGACGACCCTTTCCTGGACTTCTAATCGATCCTCTTTTCACTCCGCCCCGGGGCATAGCTTCCAGGGCTGAGACGGGGTTGGGAAGAGGAGAGAGAGAGAAAAGGTCTCTGGGGAAGCGTTGCTCCGCCAAGCCCGGGGCGCCGCTTGAGGAGGCCCTGTTCCCAGGGGACGCATCCACGGGGACCTCCAAGCATCGCTTTGCCCGTCTTTTCCTGTTGGCGCCATCCGAAATGGGGCATTTTGGCAGGGGAGACTGGTCCCTGGCGGGTCTCGCGTGCCTTTCTTTCCCGTTGCGGAGGCAGAAGTGTGCTCCTTCCCATTACAACTTTGGGGATCGCTGTGGTGGTTGATCCTGCGCACTTTGGCTTGGAGGGGCGAGGAGAATACGGCATTCAGTGGGCGGTGACGACCCTTCCCGCACTTATTCTCCATCCTCTTTTCCAATCCACCCTGGGGAACAGCCTCAGGGACTGGGACGGGGTCTGGAAAGGGAGAGAGAGGAAAGTTTGGTGGGGAAGTGTTGCTCCGCTAAGCCCAGGGTGCCGATCCCTGGTGTCCTTTTCCTAGGAGGCGTTTCTAACGTGATCTCCAAGAGTCACTTGGCCCCTCTCTTCCTGCTGTCCGCCGCCCGGCGTGGGGCGGGTTGGGATGGGAGGTCGGTCCCTGATGAGTCTATCATGCCTTTCCTTTCTGTCTCGGTGAGAGGAGGCTGCGGGTTCCTGTTACAAAGTGGGGGAGCTCAGTGGTGGTTGATCCTGCACTCCTCAGCTTGGAGGGCAGGGGAGAAGCCGGCACCCGGTGGGCCGTGATGACCCTTTCCCGCACTTCTCCATCCTCTTTTCCACAACACACGGGGTACAGCCTCCAGGGCTGAGACGGGGTCGTGAATGTGAGAGAGAGAGTAAAGGTCTGTGGGGAAGTGTTGCTCCGCCAATCCTGGGGTGCCGCTCCCTGGCACCCTGTTCCCAGGGGGCTTGTCCAACTTCACCTCCTAGAGTCACTTGGCCCCTCCCTTCCTGCTGGGCGCCGCCCACCGGAGAGGGCGGGAGGGGGGGACTGGCAGAGCACCTCTGGATCGGAGGCGGGGTCACCGGGGAGGACCGGCGGCAGCGAGGAGGGGGGGCGCATAGCACCAAGATCCGGAGACTAGGGAGCGCGTCGGGGAGCAACAGGCCACTGGAGAGAGACCTCGGGCAAGGTCAGGACGCCAGGAAAACACACGGGTTCCCACCGCCACACACGAGGGCGGTCCTGCCATGCTTGCGACACCGACCCGGCCTCCGGCCCACCACCGGAGCCCTCCCACGAGAACCGCTACCCCCGCCCACGGGGGGGCCCCTCCTGCCAACCAGGACCACACCAGGTGCCAACCTTTCACCTGCTTGCCTGCCTGCCTCCTCCCAACGCCGGAGGTTGCAAGCTGCCTCAGGCCGGAGAAACCTCCCGCAGAGCCTGAGTTCCCCAAGCCTCGGGGAGAACCACTCACCCCACGTCACCCCCAGCACAGAACGCTCCCGGTGGGCGAGGCAGCCCCGACCCGGCCCTGCACCAGCAGGTGCCTGCCTGCCTGCCACCACAATCAGCCCACAGGCCTGAGGCAGCTCGGATAGGGGAGCGGGCGAAGGACAGGACTGCTCATGGGCGGCTGAGGGCGACGGGGGAGGGGACGGATCCACCCCCGGCACGCAAGCCGACCGCCACCCACAAACGGCGCTCGCCTGCGTGCGCACACACACGCCTCCACCCAGGCACCAGACTGGGACCCAGCAAGGCCCAGCGGGACTCTCCCCCGACTCAAAAGAGAGGAGGCGCGGGCCGCGGTAGGCGAGCAAGGAGCGAGGCACACGGCCCCCAACGCGGGAACCGGCGGACCCCAGCCTCCCCATGAGGAGAGGGTGGGACTCTTGCCTACAGCACACTGACAGCAGCGGGTGACCTGGGGGGATCCGGGACCCTCCTTCACGGATCGCTAGAGAACTGTTCTCACTGAGGATGGGCAGCACCCACCCAAGCCACCCCCTAACCAGGCCGCCAAGCAAAAAGAAAAGGGGGGGTCTGCGGTACAGGTGGAGCGCAGCACAGGCAGGCTCTTTGGAGCGTTCGCAGCCGGGGCGGGTGAAAGGGGGGCGGGGACCCGTGACCTCGGGCCCACCTGCCTCGTAAAATCTCAGGGCACCAACGACCCGCGTCACTGGCCCCTGGCCCCAGCACCACCTACGCAACTGAGTGTTGGAGCAACTAAGGCCATGTGAAAAACTCAATAAAGTTGATCCTCTCTCTCACTGTCCCTCTTTCTTAAAAAAAAAAAAAACAAAAAACTCAGCTCATCATTTGCAATCTGAAGGTGGCGTGGCGCCACCTAGCGATAGCTTTACCGCGACTCCCTAGGCTGTGCTCCCAAAAGTCACAAGGCTGTCAGAAAATCCCACGTTTCGGAAAGCGAAACTCCTGTTGAACATCTATCTGCGGGTGGGTGCTTACTTAGGTTTCTGGGTGGCAAAGGGATGATCAATCACGAACAGAATGTCTGCCCGTGACAATGATGGACCGACCGACCAAGGAACCCAGCATGGAGGCATGTGCCACCAGCCTGAATGCGAACCTGTTGCGCTCCAGAGAGTCAGGGAGCCCAGCAAAACGTATGTGTGTGTGTGTGTGGGATGCCAGGTTTGGTGGGGTGGTCGGTCCCTGGCGGGTCTTGCACGCCTTTCCTTCCCATCGTGGTGGCAGTATGATGCTCGATTCAATTATGAAGGAGGTGTCACCATGGTGATTGATCCTGCCCTCCTTGGTTTGGAGTGGTGTGAAGAAACCGGCACCCGGTGGGGGGTGACGAATTATTCCCGCACTTCTTCTCCATCCTCTTCTCCAATCCACCCTCAGGCACAGCCTCTGTGGCTGGGATGGGGTTGGGATTGGGAGAGAGAAAGGAAAGATCGGTGGGGAAGAGTTCTTACGTGAAGCCCGGGTGGCCGCTGCACTGCGCCCAGTTCCTAGGGGGCTTGTCCACCAGGACCTCTGAGCCTCGCTTGGCCCCTCTCTTCCTGCCCACCACCGACAGGCAAGGAATGGGGTGGGTGCGGAGGTCAGGCCCTGGCGGGTCTTGTGCGCCTTTCCTTCCTTCGCGGGGCGAGGAGTGTGCTCATTCCCGTTACAAAGTGGAGTGTCGCCGTGGTGGTGTCTCATGCCCTCTTCGGCTTGGAGGGGTGGGGTGAAGCCAGCACCCTGTGTGTGGTGACGACCCTTTCCCGCACTTCTTCTCCATCCTCTTTTCGAATCCACCCTGGGGCACAGCCTCCGGGGCTGGAACGGGGTCAGGAAGGGGAGTGAGAGAGG
>PVKS010035473.1:0-20044 GCA_004027875.1 Aplodontia rufa
ATCTCAAAATAAAGGGCTGGGTATGTGACTTGGTGGTCAAGTGCTCTGGGTTCAATCCCTGGTACAAGGGGGGAGAAAGGGCTTGTGGGTGGAGCTTCGTGATAGAGCACTCCTGAGTTCAACCCCCTGTGTCATCCCCAAAAGTGTATCATATTTTATATAAATTGCAATTTGAATTTTTTTCTGCTCCTAATTATGTTTTACAGTTTTCACATCCATACGAATTTACCACACTTTGTTTCATGATTACTAGTTTGCCGTTGTAGGAGCATCATGATTTGCTTAGTCATCCTCCTATGGGTAAACATTGGGGCTCCTTTTCAATTTTGACCGCTTCTCCTTATGTTGCAGTGAACGTGCCTGTGCACACCTCATTGTCCAGCACACTCTATGTTATCTAACATCTGTGTAAAGCTATCCTTTGAAGAGGGCGGATTTAATTTGGGAGCAGCCAGAAGTGATATGGCAGCAACACTGGTGGTCAGACCCTTCAGGAGTTCTAATTTGGGCATATTGTCATGTTATGGTTTGAATCTGAAATGTCCCCCAAAAGCTTATGTGTTCAGAGGTGGGGCTTTCAGGAGGTGGTTGGATCATGAGAGTTCTGACGTTATGAATGGATTAAGCCTTTCATGGATTCATAACTTAATGGGTTGTTGGGAGGTGGTCAAATTAGGAGGTGGAGCCTAGCTAGAGGAAGTAGATTATTAGGGGCATGACTTTGAAGGGTTATGTTTGTTTGTGTTTTGGTACCAAGGATTGAAGTGGCACTTAGCCACTGAGCCACATCCTCCGTCCTTTTTATTTTTTTTTATTTTGAGACAGTGTCTCTCTAAGTTGCATAGGGCTTTGTTAAATTGCTGAGGTTGGCTTTGAACTTGTGATCCTCCTGCCTCAGCCTCCTGAGTCTCTGGGATTACAGGCGTGTGTCACCATGTCCGGCAGGATTATGCTTGTTTTCCCCCAAGCCTCTTCCTTTCTTTCGCTTTGCTTCCTGACCCCATGGAGTGAGTGGTTTGCTCCACCATGCTCTCCGTGCCCTAATGTTCTGCCTTGCCGTAGACCCAAAGTGACGGGCCAAGCAACTATGGACTGAAACCTTTAAAAACCATAACCAAAATAATCTTGCCTCCTTTTAAATTGTTTTTCTCAGGTATTTTGTGACAGTGATGAAAAGCCAAGTAATGCACAAAGAATAAGAGTTTCCAGATTAATTGCTATGACAAATAACTTGGATCATTAACTTGCCCAGGCACTGGCACCTGTAATCCAAGCAACTCAGGAGGCTGAAGCCAGAACATTGCAAGGTTGAGGCCAGCCTCAGCAATTTTAACAGGACCTTTAGCAATTTAATGAGTCTTTGTCTCAAAATAAAAAATAAGAAGGGCTGGGGATGTGGCTTAGTGGTAGAATATGCCTGGATTTAATTCCCCAGTACCTGAGGGGGAGTGTCATTACTTTGAAGGATACTTTTCTGAATATGTTGGTTTCTGAGGGTGTGTGTGTGTGCACGTGCACGTATGCATGTATGAGTAACTAGTTTATCTCCTTATTTTTATAATCATAAATTATGCTAGATGTAACTTTATTTTCTGGTGGTGCTAGAACTTGAACCCAGGGCCATGTACGTGCTAAGCACGTGCTCCAACTGTATTCCTAGTCCGTAGAGGTAACTTTTAAATTGTGTTTAGTTATAATAGATTTTGTTTCTGAACTTTTAGTTAAGTAAACACATTTTGATTGTTTGCTGGTTTCCCTACTCCAAATCATAACTGTTGTTTCTGACTTGATGGGCTATCCTTCAGTTTATCCATCTGGTTGACCTTACCTCCTGTTTCAAGAAAGTGGCATTTGAGCCAAGTTGTGTACTACTTGGATTATTTAGTCCCTCATCACTCTCCTATGTGGTATCTTGGCACATTGTACCTATCTGTTTTAGGGCATGTGAAGGTTATATTGTTTTTTCTTTTCTTTGTGTGTCCTTCCAAATTAATGCTTGGATAGCTAGCATTCCAATGGGTTCATTCTTAGTCAGACACAGTGTATGCTAAATCTTAGCTTCCTGATGTGATGCCAGGGAATTCAGTTGGGAAGGATCTCGGTCACTATGGGGGAAAGCTTGTGCTTAATTCAATGGGGTGAGGGCTGGGTGTGTAGCTCAGTGGTAAAGCCCTTGCCTAGCATGTGCAAGTCCTTGGGTTCCCTCCCCAGCACTGAAAACAAAACCATGGAGAAATAAAGTTTTTGATTAGAGGGGCGTTATGGTTTGAAGGTGAGGTGTCCCCTAAAAGCTCATGTGAGAAAGAATGTAAGAGGGCTCAGAGGAGAAATGATTGGGTTTTGAGAGCCTTAACCCAATCAGGGGATTAATCCTCTGATAGGGATTAACTGAGTGGTAACTGAAGACAGGTAGGGTGTTCTAGAGAAGATGGGTCGTTGGGAATGTGTCTTTGGCATCCAGTGAGTGCAGTCTCTCTCCACTTCCTGATGTGATGCCTTAAGCCACTTTCTTCCGCCACACTCTTCTGCCACAATGTTCAGCCTCACCTCGAGCCCCAAGGAATGGAGCTGACCTTCTATGGACTAAGACCCCTGAAACCCTGAGCCCCCAAATAAACTTTTCCTCCTAAAATTTTTCTTGTCCGGTCTTTTAGTCACATCAGTGAAAAAGTGGGCCAAAACAACATGTGATAGGATTATAGCTCTGATTAAGAAAATGAAATATTCAGGCTGGAGCGATGGCTTGGTGGTTATGCTGCTTGCCCAGCATGTGCAATAGTTCTAACCCCAGCACCATGTACACAACGAATACTCAGAGCAACGAAAGCCACATGAAAAACTGAATAAAAGTGATTCTCTTTCTCTCTTGCGCTCTCTCTCTTTTTCTCGCTGTCCTTCTCTTAAAAAAAAAAAAAAAGAAAATTGAGAAGTTTCCATTTAGGTCTTTGGCCCATTTATTCATTGGTTTGTTTGTGTTTTTGAAGTTGAGATTTTTGAGTATTTTGTAGATTCTGGATATGAGGTCCCTGTCAGAGGAATCACAGCCCATGATTCTCTCCATTTCTGTAGGAAACCTCTTGACTCTTTTGATTGTTTCCTTGGCAGTGCAAAAGCTTTTTAGCTTTTTAGCTTTATGGCATCCCATTCACTGATTTTTGACTTTATTTCCTTCACTTTAACTATTCCCAAATGCTGAAGTGTTGGACCTAATTTGTCTTGCATCAGTTGCCAAGGTAGCTTGTTCAATTCCTATCTTCTTGATCCATTTTGATTTGATTCTTGTGCAAGGTGAAAGATATGGGTCTAATTTTAACTTTCAGCAAGCGGCTGTCCAGTTTGTCCAGCACCATTTGTTGAAAAGGCTGTCTCTCCTCCATGTAATATTCCCCCCCTTTGTCAAAAATCAGATGTTTAAAGATTTGAGGGTTTGTTTAAGGGTCTTCTATTCTATTCCATTGGTCTTCTTTCCTATCTTGATACCAGTACCATGCTGTCTTTGTTACGACAGCTCTATAGTATAGTTTTAGATCTGTTATGGCAAAACTGCCTGATTTGTCTTTCTTGCTTAGTAATGTCATTTATCAAGCCAATGAATACATGAGAAAGTGCTCTAAATTACTAGCAATCAGAGAAATGCAAATGAAAACTACATTAAGATATCACCTCATGCCAGTCAGATTCGCAAAAATGAAGAAAATAAACAATAATAGATGCTGGAGGGGTTGTGGAGAAAGAGGCACACTAGCACACTATTGGTAGAACTGCAGACTGGTACAGCCCCTCTGGAAAGCAATGTGGAGAATCCTCAAAAAACTAGGGATGAACCCACCATATGATCCTGCTATTCCTCTCCTTCCTCTCCTGAGTACTTTTCCAGGGGATTTAGAATCAGCACATTACAGTAACGCAGTGAAATCGTTGTTCATAGCAGCTCAATTTACAATAGCTAGATTATGGAAACAATCCAGATGTCCCTCAATGGATGAATGGATCCAAAAACTGTGGTACATATAATCCATGGAGTTTTACACAGCAATTAGAAACAACGATATTGCAGCCTTTGAAGGTAAATGGATGGCTATGGAAGAAATTATGCTGAGTGAAATCAGCATAACCCAGAGAATCAAGGGTCAAATGCCTTCACTCATTTGTAGAGGCTGGAGCTGGACCCTGGCCATTGAGAAAGGAGGTCAGTTCTTGTGTTTTAAATCTGGAAAAGGTGTAATGACATACAACTTCAGGCATTTGTAGAGATGTATTGGGAAGGAGCGGGGGAGGGATAAGGGTGGGTAATTGGGGGCAGATCTTAGGGGTAAACCTAATTTTCAGAATTTATATATACATTATATTGTTTTGTTAGAAGCATGTTTGGTCAACAAATAAATTTCTTAATAAAATTAAAAAGAAAATGAAAAGAAAATTAAATGTTAATAATACATAGGATGAAATAGAAAACCAAGACAGAAGTTGAAAAACAAATCAGGATATGGCAGAAGTGCTCTGGGTTGTATTTGTGTAGTGATAATGGAAAAAGAAAGGTGATGCTGTTTTGGAATGGAAGTCACCAAGACTGAAAATGATTGGGTTCCACATTCTTTCATTTATTCACCCATATATTCAGCAAACATATTGAGCAGCACTTGAGCCCAGCACTATGATAGGGCCTTGGTGGTGAAGAGCCAATGACATGCATGAGCCAGCCATGCTGACCAGGTGTGGAGGTGGAGGTAGGCAGCCTCCAGAATGATCATGCTAGCTACCGGAATCCTCAAGTCAGGAAAGAGAAACTGGTTTTGTTGGGCAATTTTGTTGGCTCTTAGACTCATTGACTGAGTTGCCAGGGGATATTTATTTAGCAGGATGTTGGCAATAGAAGAGTTTTTGGGGGTTTAACCTGTGTGACTGGGATAGTTAAAGCCACAGAAGTGAAAAATTATGAGCCACTGGCAAGTTAAGATGACCTTGTGGCATGACTCAGAAGGCAAGAATTTCTGGAAGCCCTCCTCTCACAATAGATGGGTCAGTGGACAGGACTGGAAATGAACACTGAATTTGGTGAGAGAACAGGGAGGGTGGGAAACAGATGAACAAAGGTGAAAATCTCAATAACTCCTAATAGTTCACTTGATTCTTTTTCCTTTATTTTTATTTTTTGTGCTGGGCAAACCCAGGGCCTTGTGCATGCTAAGCCCGTGGCTTACCGTCGGGCCCCCACTCCCCGTCTTATTCCACTGTTTTGAGTGTGCTTCTGTGATCATTAATTTTGTGTCAGCTTCCTAGGCTGTGGCATCCAGATGTTTGATCAAACACCAGGTTAGATGCTGCAGTGGAGGTCCCTCCTGCCCCAGCCCCGTGACTGACAGTTAAATAAGTTGTTTTTGAGAAAAGTTGAGTGTGCCTCACCCAATCAGTTAAATGTCCTAAGATAAAGACCAAGGCCCCCAAGGGAGAGGAAATTCAGTGCTCGGTCTTTGGACTTGAACTGCAATATGAGCTCTTCCCTGGGTCTCTAGCCTGTAGCAGGCCCTTCAGATTTTGGACTTGCCAGGTCTCACAAGTATGTGAGTCAGTTCCTTAAAATAAATCTGTCTTTCTCTAGATCAGTTTTCTCTGGATCTGTCAATATAACTCTGTACATTGATATATGCATTGTATTGTTTCTATTTCTTTGGAGGACCCCCAACAAATTCAGAGTAACAATTGTGTTTTCGATTTACTGAGCCTCCATCCCTATTCTTTGAGTTCTTTGACAGATTATCTTCTTTCCAGTCAATTATCCAGTTGTGCTGTCACTCAGAAGGTGCCCTCTTTATGTCTCTCTCATGCAGTTTTCCTGTTGTAATCGTTGCCATGTGCACCCTTTCCCACACCAATCTGTGAGCTTCCTGCAGACTTCCAGAGGCTTGTGAAGCGCTGATTCCCAGCCTATTTGGCAAGGGAGACTTTGTTACCAAGAGTCTATTGAGTGAAGTAGTTTAGCTCTGACCTGATTCTTAAGTATGATGGGAGGAAAGGATTTAATGGAGAAGCACTGAAAGACAAGCGCTGCAAAGTGAGTGTGACCAAAAGCCCCTGGAGAGGTTGGCAGGCACATGGTCAGCATCTTCCAGAGCTGGGCTTTGTGCTGCGTGGCAGGATGCCGAACCTTGATCTAATCAGCGTTCATTTGTTTCTCAATTTGTCGAATATTTAGGACATGTCTTCACCCAGATAAAGCTAGATGTTAAAATATTTCATACATGGGCTGGAGGGGTGTCTCGGCAATTACGGAGCTTGCCTGTCATGCGCCAGGATGTGGGTTCAAACCCCAGCACCACGTACACAACAAAGTGTCAGAGCAACGAAGGCCCTATGAAGAACTGAATAAATGGATTCCCTTTTCCTCTCTTTCTCACTGCCCCTCTTTCTTAAAAAAAAAAAAATTTTATACAGACATATTGAATAAAACACAGAAGCATCAAAAATGAAAAAGAGATGCTCGTAACCTCATTACCCACAATTGACTATGAACATTTAAAAAAAATTTTTTTTTAAGAGAGAAGGACAGAGAGAGAGAGAGACAGAGAGAATCAACTTTTATTGAGTTTTTCACATGGCTTTTGTTGCTCCAACACTTAGTTGTGTATGTGGGTGCTGGGGTTTGAACCCATGTACTTTTGCATTCCGGGCAAGCACTGTAACCACCGAGCTAACTGCTCCAGCCCCAGACTATGAACATTTTTTTGTTAGGTATAGATTCACATCATAATATCTTCTGCTTTTATTAGCTTGCATTATTTTCAGTATGTGGTTAGGACTGTACTTTTATTTACCAATCCTCTTATTTTTGGATATTTTAATTTTTCTCTATTCTCTGCTGTTCCGAACCTGGGGGGCTCAGTATAAACATATTTGCACGTGTATCTTATTGTTTTTGGCTATTATTTTTTAAAAATTAATTGTCAAAAGGAGTTTCTTTAGGTTACCAAACTGCTCTCAAGAAATCTTTCACTGATTGCAGCAGTGTATGCGAATTGAAATGCTTTATTAAAACAGACACTGGTATATGACTATTTTTTGTAGTTCAGTTTTCTTTTTCTTAAGTGTTGAAAATTCTGCATCAGATCTTGTCTAACCTGTTAAGCTCTTAGTGATTCTTCCAGGATAAATTAATAGTCATCATATATCCATGCTTGTTTTGAACAAAATACTTATGCGCCCAACACATGAGCAGCCAGTTTTGC
Source organism: Aplodontia rufa (assembly GCA_004027875.1). Classification (NCBI taxonomy): domain Eukaryota; kingdom Metazoa; phylum Chordata; class Mammalia; order Rodentia; family Aplodontiidae; genus Aplodontia; species Aplodontia rufa. The sequence continues at coordinate 7,224 of PVKS010035473.1, forward strand.
AGCGTTCATGAGTGACTCACTCATGCGTTTGAAATGCGAAAACATGGAAGGAGGCAAGTCAAATGACTGCACATTTTCTTTAAAAGAGTCATAATACAGTCAGATCAAAAGACTAGCCCCAATCCTAACTTTGGGGATAGCATATTGAGTCATATTATATTTATGTTTCTTTTTTGTTTTTCTTTTTTTCTTTCTTATTTTTTCGTACCCAGGAATGCTTAACCACTGAGCTACATCTCAAGCCCTTTTTATTTTTTATTTTGAGACAGGATGTTGTTAAGTTGCTTAGGGACTTGCTGAGTTGTTGAGGCTAGCTTTGAACTTATGATCTTCCTGCCTCAGCCTCTTTAGCCAGTGGGGTAACAGGTGTGTAGCCCTGGGCCTGGCTCTTAAATCATGTTGTTTCTTGTCATAAAATTCTCAATTATGACAAATGGTACAAATATCAGTTAGATATAATGGTTTACCAAGGACAAGGATCACAATCTATTAGTTTGTACCTTACTGTGTCTTGGAGAAGAAATGTGAATGTATTAATACTGAAGCTTCTGATTGAATTTTACCACATGGATTATAATTAAACTACATTTGTAGTGTTATTTCATGATAATCCAGGAACTTTTTTGAACAGAGAGAAAATCTATGAAAGCTATGGTACTTTTCCTATTATTTTTTTGTAGGGGAGGGCTATCATTTTTGTAGGGGAGGGCTATCATTTATTCTAAGATTTCAAAAGAAAAGAATAATAGGCATATTCTAGGAGTAAATTCGTTTCTCATTGAAATTAGTCATATACTTTTTCCTACCTAAATTTAGTCCATTCTTTATGTATCTCAGGGGCATTCAAAAAACCACATTTTTAATCAGAAAGTGAAGATGCACCATGACAAAGTCAGTTCTAGTATTTCTTATCTCTGTTTATTGCTGTTAACAAATGTAAGAAAAGGTAAATACACACAATAAGAAAGTTTAAAATTTCTCATGCCCAACAGTTTTTATTTTGATTAAGCATCATCGAAGAAGCCAGGAACCAGTGTATGCCTGTAATCCCAGTACCTTGGGAGACTGAGGCAAGAGGATCAAAAGTTCAAAGCCAGCAACAGCAATTTAGCAAGACTCTCTCTCAAAATAAAAAATAAAAAGAGCTGGGAATGTGGCTCAGTGGTTAAGAGCCCCTGGGCTCAATCCCTGGTACCAAAAAGAAAGAGAGGGGAGAGAGAATGAGAGAGAGAGAGAGAGAGAGAGAGAGAGAGAGAATGAATTGTTGAACACTTCTCGAAATTTTGAAAATATCTGGATTAGTTGAAGCAACTCCCATGGTACCTATAAATTAACAAGATTTGAGGCACTGAGTGAATTTTGCTTCTTCTGTCTTTGGTCAGAATTCTGCATTTTTCATTTTAAGATTTCAAGGGAGAAGTACTTTTTAATTTATTTTATAAAAATGTTTCTGTGTAATGAAATTGGTGAGTTCAGTTCCTTAAAATCCATGTAGAGATGTGTAAGAACACATGTTAACCTGAAATATTTTGTGCTCAGACTCAGGTATAAGTCACTGAAACCTAATGTTACAGCCCAACTTAATTACCAGATAGAGGAGATATAAATAAAAAATAATTTAAAACCACAGTACTAGATATGCTATTGCAGAGAAATTGTGTAGGTGTCACCCCTACTGCTAGTTGGAATAAAAACTCCTCAGTTAAAAACCACTGAGCTAGGGCTGGAGAGGTGGCTCAGTGATAGACCTCTTGCCTGGCATGTGTGAGGACTTGGGTTTGATCCCCAGCACCATATACACAACTAAGTGGAAGAAAAACAAAAACAAGATGAAAAGATAAAAATTGACCCTGTCTCTCTCTTTACAAAAAGAGGGTGTGAGATATTATGGGAAGAAACAACACCATACAAATTGTGTGTTTTAAAAGGGGTGTGGTGGGAAAAATAACTCTCCTATTCTTAATTGCCCTATTATGCTAGTTACCTGATTTAAGATTATGTGCAATTACTGTAGTAGGTTAAAACGTCATCAAGTGTTTTATCATAGTAGTTTTTATAATCCCTGTGCTATTCAGTCCCCAATAAGCCAATTGCTAGGTGTCAGGCCCTGCAGTAACTTGGCTTTTCTTTGGCTGTCGGAAAATATTAATTCTTTTTTACAGTCTCTATTCACAAATGTCTTGAATTTACTTATGCCTTTGCTAGTCTTCAAAAGAAGTATGAAGGTGATTTTATAAAAGTTAAGATTAGGGTCTGGAGTGGTGGCTCGGCAGTAATGGCGCTTGCCTGGCATGCACAAGTACATGGGTTCAAACCCCAACATCCACATGCACAGCTAAGTGTTAGAGCAACGAAAGCCATGTGAAAAAATAAAGATTGATTCTGTCTCTCTCTCTCTCACTGTCCTTCTCTCTTTAAAAAAAAAGTTAAGAATTACAGTCCATATCTCAAGAATATTAATATGCATGCTACTTCCCTACTCTCTCCCCCTTTGCCAGCGTGTATAAATGTTGTAGGTGTTCTAGCCCTATCCTGTGCCACAGCTTATTAGTCTGTGGACAGCAGGTATGGGAAAACAAGGGTAGAACTGTAATTTTAAAGGAAATAAAACAATTTTAAAGTCCTCCTTCTTTCAGCTGGCTCCAAGAAATTTCTTTTACCATTAGCATAGATTTTGTCAAAATAATTTAAAATTAGAGGTGTTTGGCAGTCTCTTTTATGGGCTCAGTAATCACACCACTATGTATATATCCAGAGGAAAAAAGATCACTATCCCAAAGAAATATCTACCATCCTATTCCATTGCAACATTATAGCAACTTAATGGACAAATGGATAAAGAAACTGTATACACACACACACACACACACACACACACACACACACACACACACACACAGAGTGGAATATTATCCAGGCTTAAAATGAAGGAAATCCTGCTATTTGCAACAACATGGATTAAGCTGGGGGATATATGCTAAGTGAAATCACATAGACACAGAAAGATAGCTACTGAAAGATCACTTATTTGTGAAATTTTAAAACTCAAATTATAGAAAATGAATACAATGGTGTTTCCAAGGACTGGATGGTGGGGAAAATAGGGAGATAATGGTTAAATGGTACACAGATTGATATGCAGGATAAGTTCTGGGATTTAGCATTCATCATGGAGATTATAGATAATAATAATTATGAAATTTGCTAAGAGTAGATCTTGTTTTCACCACATACACACAAGCACACACTGGTAAATACGTGGTGATGGATGTTAGATGGTGGTAATTATGGCACATTGTATAACAAATCATCATGTTGTGCACCTGCTATAGTTTGGATCTGAGATGTCCCCCTGAAGGCCCATGTATTAAGAGCGTGATCCCAAGCTCTTAATGTGGTAATGGGAGGTGTAGGTCCTTTAAGAGGTGGAGCCTAGTGGGAGGTCTTCATTGGGGGTGTGCTCTTAAAGGGATAGTAGGATTCCAGCCCTTTCCTCTTCTCTTTGTTGCTTTTGGACCAGGAGGTGGGTGGCTTTGCTCTGCTCTGTGCTCCCTGCTGTGATGTACTTTTTTTTTTTTTTTTCCATCACAGGCCCAAAAGCAGAGGAGCCAGGTGATCCTGGACTGAAACCTAAAATTATAACTTAAAAGGAATCTTTCTCCTTTTCAGCACTGGGGATTGAACCCAGGGATGCTTTACCACTGAGCTACATTCCCAGCTCACATTTCTTTGAGACAGGATCTTGCTAAATTGTCCAGGTTGGTCTCAAACTGGTCACCCTCCTGCCTTGCCCACCCTGTTGCCAGGATTACAGGTGTGTGCCATCATGCCAGGCTCATATAATCACACTCATGGACCATGATAGACTGCAGTGATGGCTGGAGGCTTTGCTGTAGGTAATGACTGTAGACAGCAGAAGATTGTTGCCAAGAGAGTTTAATGATTTCCTCCTCAGATATTCTCCTAAACCAGGAACATACGATCAGGATTTTTTTTTCTTTTAATATTTTCAAATATTGTATCTTAAAATTCCTTGTGAGCACTTTAGTTTTTTATTCATTGAGATTATTTATAGGCCCTTTCCCCTTATGTTTACTTCACTTTCCAGATAGTTCAGGAACATTTTAGAAGCATTTTACATCCCAATTGAAGACATGCTTTCAGAGGACTCAGTGGATCAGCTGCTGTTTATCTCTTCTGCTCTTAACAAGTGTAATAAAAGTCTATGTGTGATATGAGGAAATTTAATTTTCTCATGTTTGATCATTTTTCTTATTTAAAAAATTGACATTGGTTTTAGTACTAGCAGTCAGCCAGGAACTGATTGTCCTCTAAAATCCTTCAGTATTGGTTCTCTAGTGGGATAACTTCTAGTATCTTTACAAAAATGTCTCGAGTTTCTATTATCAACTGAGGCCTCTGACACTTTGCTTATAATTTTTTTATCAGAAAATATTTGAGTTTCTTTAAAAAATTCTAGGAAAAATAATTAAAACACTAGTTACCAACCCTAGCCAATCACCCCAATTATATGAAATCTTGGTTTTCCAACGGAACAAATTTGTGGTGGCTTTTTTTTTTTTTAAAGGGAGTTTGGTGTAGGTACCTTCCTGTCAAAGATGCTGTTTTACCTGTCAATCATGTAGCCTTCTCAGAAGGACGTGTTGTGTGTGATTGCCTGCTTATGCATGAGCAGGTCAGCAGGGATATCCAGTCCAAACAGCAGAAGATCATAGCCGTTGAGTTGATGTGTGTGTGTGTGTGTGTGTGTGTGTGTGTGTGAGAGAGAGAGAGAGAGAGAGAAGAAAGAGAGAGAGAGAAGCGTGTGCGCACACACAAACACAGGGTGGACAGTGAAGATAAAGCAACGGTGTGTCAGGTTTAAATCCTCTGTAAATGACAGTAGATCATTGCATCTGATAGATGTAGAAATGCATAATTAAACTGTGTGTAAGGAAATGTGAGTTTTCTTTGATTGTTCTCTTAGGATGATTTGTGGTGTTGAGAACCTGCCTCAGATTTCTTAATACTGTTTTCTTAGCTGGCTAATTAGGAAGTGCTACTGGTGTGGTCCAAAAATTGTTCAGCTCCAAAAGTTGCCAGAGGAAGGGAAGCTTGGGTATGCTCAAGCCTCAGGTGGGATGCAGATTTTCTTTAGGGCCGAGTAGCTAAAGTTGTCACTGGTGTGCCTGTGTTTGCTCCACCGTGCACTGGCAGGGTTTGTCCCTTCTCATTCACATGTGGCTCTGTTACCTCCATTTCCCTGCGTTATTCTTGATCCTCGTATATTCTCCATGACATGGTTGGTGCTGAGGTTGGTTCTAATCTCCACCCATTGGTATTGTATCTTTGGGAATATTGTCAGCTGCCGCAGAAAACCCCTCTTTGGGGTAAATGGAGGGACAGTTCTTTTTCTAGTGTCACAGCAGTTAGTCTGTGGTTGGTGCAGTTGCTCGATATCATCAGGCATCAGGCTCCTGGCGGTGAGGGGGGCACAGTCTTTGTTTCCTGTGTTCCTCCTCAGTCAGAAGTAGACTACTGCATCTCCAGGGTTTATTTAGGCAGAAAGAAGGGGAAAGAGAGGAGGACTTTTTTCCGATGAGGCTTATGTTTTTAAGGGAAATAAGCTCTTTATGGTGATTTCTGCCCAATCATATTGGCTAAAACCGTGCATGTCCACCCTGGACACATGGCTGCCTAGGGAAGCAATCGGTGGTGTATAATTAGTAAGAAAGAGAGTAATATGGGATCTACATTGGCCACACAATGTGCGCCACACAATGTTGTTGTTATTTTGCTGATTTTATTTGGATATGACCCTTTTGTAATTGGTCACATAAAACAGTAATATTTTATATGACTCTGCTTAATTTTTTTTAGTTTCAAAGTTGTTAAATTGGAAAAAATAGTATTCGTTATATTAGAAAGGAAAGGTCAATTATAATTTTGTTTTCAGTGATTGCTGTTGAATCATAAGCTATTTTTCTGTTACTCGTCTCAATGTTATAAACCAGTTAAAAGTCATACTAAATTATTTGTTTCACAAAGTTATTTTTTTTTTTTAGTAGAGAGAGAAAGAAAATCAACTTTATTTTTTCATCTGGCTTTTGTTTCTCAGACACTTAGTTGTGTATATGGTGCTGGGTCTTCATTCATGCCAGACAAGCACTTTAACCACTGAGTCACCACTCCAGCCCCTTAAAATGTATTTATTTATTCTGTTACTGGGGATTGAACCCAGGGGGCACATAACCACTGAGCTATGCCCAAAGCCCTTTTTATTTTTTGTTTAAAGACAGAGTCTAAATAAGTTGCTCAGGGCATCACTAAGCTACTGAGGCTGACTTGACCGCAGTGATCTTTCTGCCTTTGCCTCCTGAGTTGTTGGGATTACAAATGTGCACCTCTGCACCTGGCTGCTGCCGCTGCTGCTGCTTTTCCTCCTCCTTCTTCTTCTTCCTCCTTCCTCCTTTCTTCTTCTTTCTTCCTCTTTTTTCCTTTTCCTCTTCTTCTTCTTCCTTCTTTCCTCCTCCTCCTCTTCTTCTTCCTCCTCTTCCTCTTCCTCCTCCTCCTTCTTCTTTCTTCTTCTTCTTCTTTTTTCTTACAGAGGAGCAGCTTGTCTGAGTGGAAGGTGATTGTGGATGAGCATGAAGGAGAGTACCCCCCGACTCCCAGAGCTTCTGATCTGCGGGATCAGGCAGGTGACTCAGCTACAAATGAGAACAAAGGGCAGCTGTGCAATACCAACGAGACGAGGAGGGCAGAGGTGTTCCTAGTATTGTGGGAAGAGGGTAGCAATGGCGACATGACACATAAGGAGTGTTATGGCTCATTTTCTGTGTATATAATTGCTTAATTAGTATACTCAAAAGATTTTGTCATTGTGATGGGAAAAGAATAAGGGCACTGTGACTCAAGGCTCCTCCCCCTGCTGCCCCTACCCCTGCACTGATATTGCACCCAGCCCGCCACTAAAGTACACGCCGACCCCCATCCTTATTTCATAATCCTGTCATAGCTCCCTAACGCCTGGTTCTCGAAATAGCCACTTAGGGTTCATGAACATATCATGGATTTAGGTTTCACCCAAATAAAATATTATTAGCTTAACAAAATTAAAACACTATTACAGAAAGTCTTAAGAAAAAAAAAGTCAAACAGATTGGGAGCATAGATCAGTGATAGAACATTCACAAGACCCTGGGTTCAATGCCTACTACCAAAAGAAAAAAAAGCAAAACAACAAACTCTCCCCCCGCCAAAAAAAAAAAACCAAAAAAAACCAACAAACAAAAATCAAACAGCATTAGAGCTCACAGAGCATCGTCAGTCTCTTTCCACACTGTGTCCCCGCTCGCTACATGCATGCCACCCACTCCCAGAGTGCACCCGTTTCTTTTCAGATAATTGGAATCATGTTATGTGTATTGTTCTTCAACTGGCTCCCTGCAACTTATAACATCTTTTTTTGATTCTTGTCTCCTCAGTACACATGGCATAGAGAATTTTCAATCAAGGATGGTATCACCCTCCCCCAGGGATTTTTTAAAAAATGTGGGGAACATTTGTGAAGACATATCCTGCTCAGAATACCTAACTTAGCATCCCATTTCAGAAAATGATATGAAAAAATTTGGTCTTTTAAACATTTCTTTATATAGTTATAAAATGTGATTTTACCATCAGTATTTCTTCACCTGTGGTCAGTGTCTTTAAACCTAACATCTCTGTGCATGTGCAAGAACATAGAATAAAGGACTAGAACTGCTAGGTCAAAGGGCATGCACCTGTGGGGTGGGGGAGGTGGCTCAGTGGTTGGAACACTTGCCTGCAAGGACCTGGGTTCAAACCACAACACCACATGTACAACTAAGTGTCAGAGAAACAAAGGCCAGATGAAAGAATAAATAAAATTGATTCTTTCTCTTTCCTATTCTCTCCCTCTCAGGAAAAACAAAACAAAACAAAACAAAAAGTTACATACATACACTTCTAGTGGTATTCTCAAGTTTCTCTCTAGAAAGACTGCACAGAATCACCGTTGTAGTATCAGGGTCCACATATATCCCCACATCCTTTGCAACACATATCATCAATTTTTTTCCCAAAATAAGAAGGGAATATAAATTCTTATTTAAATTTCCATTTTCCTGTCCAAACAACATCTGTTACGAACTACTTTCAATACAGTGATAAATGACTCATTTATTCTTGGAGATACCCAGTTAGTGCTCATCATGCTTTGGATATTCTGCCACCCGTTTCATTCATGTTTCAAAAACAGACTTTTTTACAAGCCACTCAGCTCTTTGGAGTGTCTTTTCGCTCCCATCTGCAGGGAGTGGCTTACTAATCCTGATTGGCAGGTGTGAATTTTTTGAACTATAAATTGGTATTTGTATAGAGGGAGCCAAGTTTTCCAAATTGGTTGCTACGTAGTCAGTGGGTTGGTGAAACCAAACTAGGGATCATAAGCAGAAAAAAAAAAGAATAGAAAATATTGGAGAGTATCATATATAATAAAGGTAAGACATCTTGTGAAACTTACATGTATAAGTTTGAACATGATTGTTGTATGCGTGAGTACCACACTGTGATGTAAAATATATTTCCGTGGGTTGGAGAATGTTGATATGGAGAATCTTTACTTTAAAAATTTGTTCAAAGCACAGGTTTTTTTTTCTCTACCCTGAGGTAGCAATTTAATAATGCTTGATTGCAGCATTTATTTATTTTTTTTTAATTTTTGCATTACCAGGGAATGAACCCTAGTGGGGCTCTTCCTCTGAGCTACATGCCCTGACCTTATTATTTCTTGTTTTGAGACAGGGTCTAAGTTACCCAGGCTGATCTTGAACTTGAGATCCTACTGCATCAACCTTCAGAGTTGCTGGGATAGCAGGTGTGCCTCACCACACCTGACTTGGTTGTGGTATTTAAAAAATTAAATTGACGAGAGTATTAATACTTTGCAAAAGGTTAAAAACTAAGCTTTTTTTTTTATATTTAAAGGAGCTTACATGCTTAGAGGTAGATGTCACCAAGTTGAACTTGGAGATACAGCAGAGTTAATACCCTACCCAAATTTAATTTCATTGAGCAAGTTAATTTTTTTCTGTGCTTGAGTGCAGTTGCTGCACTTTTGTAGTAGCTGAGTTGCTGCACAGTTCAGAGAATGTGGCAGAAATCCTTGAATTTCTAATTTCTCTCTCCAAATGGGCAACTGATCATCTAAGTAGATTCTTGAATCAATTTGGAAGGTTTAGCTTACCACAGTTCCAGTGCTGATCTCAGGTTGCTTAGAAGATTACTTGTTGGTGATTATAATAAATGGTGATAATTAAAAATGTTAAAAGTGGTGGAACAGTCTGCGTGTGGGTGTATTTAATTATCTGGCAGGTGTTCACGTTTCTAGTGTGAAATGTATGGGTTAACAATGGCCTTTCTGTTAGAAATTCTGTCTGTCCACACTTTCGTGTCTCTCCTCTTTTATAGGCGGGTATTTTCCATCACTTAGAGAGGATAGTGATGATCTAACTAATTTGTGTTGTACCATGTGTTTTCCAAGTGGTTTTGTTTGTTTGTTTAACTTCAACCAATTCTAACTTCCTTTCTTGCATTCTTCTTACTCATAAATTGCATCATCATAAAAATGATATGAATAGACACATAATTTTATTTTCCAGTAAATAATGTTAGAACAGTCCTGCTGTTAAAGTTCTGATATACCCAGTGACTGGGGAGGTTGAGGCTGGAGGATGGCAAGTTAGAGGCCAGCCTCAGCAACTTAGTGAGGCCCAAAGCAACTTAGTGAGACCATGTCTCAAAATAAAAAGGGCTGGGAATGTAGTTCAATGGTAAAGTGACTCTGGGTTCATTCCCTTTTACTAAAACACATAAATGAAAAACAAAATAACAAAAATAAACATCTGATAAAACCATTTAATTTCTTTAAAATTTTACAATGTAATATTGATATATGTATTTCCTCCCTGTGGTACTGGGGATTGAACCCACAGTTGTTCTACACTGAACTACATCCACAGTCTTTTTTATTTATTTATTATTATTATTTTTTTTATTTTTAAAGAGAGAAGGACAGTGTGAGAGAGAGACAGAGGATCAATTTTTATTGTTTTTCACATGGCTTTTGTTGCTCTGACACTTAGTTGTGTACGTGGATGCTGGGGTTTGAACCCGTGTACTTGCACATGCTGGGCAAGCGCTGTAACCACTTAGCCACCCCTCCAGCCCAGTCCTTTTTATTTTTTTGAGACAGAATCTAAGTTGCCCAATCTGGCCTTGAACTTGGGATTCTCCAGCCCCAGTCTCCCAAATCCCTGGGATTACAGGAGTGTACCATCATGCCCAGTTCTGGTACATTTTTGACAAAGGTAAACCAAGATAATAAAAATTATTTCATCAACCAAAGAAGATGGAAGTGAAAGTTAACTTCTATTTTTGTGGTGCTGTGTATCGAACCCAGGGATTTGCATCTGCTAGGCAGGTGCTCTACCACTGAGCTATACCCCCATCCTGAAAGTGAGTTGCTTTCAAGACTCTCAACCACCACATAAAACTACCGATCACTAATGTCCTAACATGAAACAGAGAGAGGCCTTGTTAATGTTGAATAGACTTATTTTGTTACATTAAATTTAGGAAAAATCTTTTAACTCAAGTGTAAAATAATTTTGTACATATTCACTCTGTGTCTATGAAATGATATCTTCTGATCATCTCAGGTTCTGGTTGGTAGTGCTAAGGTATCTGTTAACTATTGTGATTTCCAGCTAGCTTCTCCCATCATTTTTTTTTTTTAAAGAGAAGGACAGTGAGAGAGAGAGAGACAGACAGACAGACTCCATTTTTATTGAGTTTTTCACATGGCTTTTGTTGCTCTGACACTTAGTTGTGTATGTGGGTTGCTGGGGTTTGAACCCGTGTACTTGCACATGCCGGGCAAGCGCTGTAACCACCGAGCCACCGCTCCAGCCCCTTCTCCCATCATTTTAAAGAAAAAATTGACTATGTAAGAACTTGGGCTCTTTGCTGGTGGGAGAATGTCGGCTGACATTTCTGTCAAGTGGCTTTTGGAACTGGGTTAGTCGCACATTATCAAAACATGAATTAATTTAAAACAACTGTTACAAATGGATTTAACTTGTTGTAATGGAGGAAGACCTACAAAAGGCCTGTCCAAAATGAAATATCCACAGTTCCTTCCAACGGCCTTTTAGAAGGAAATGAAGATCTATATTATATGTAGGTCCAATTTATGGAAGATCCGTAGAGTATCAAACTTCAGAATGGCTTCATTGACTTGAAGTAAATCTACAGATTACACAGGGTGTGAGATGAGAGCATTCTCTATGCTTCTCAGCAAGACTAGAGGAAACTTAAGAGAACCCACACCTTCCTAGGCTACTGGATGGGAAGGTTAAGCCATTGGTTGCTAATGTATTTCCAATGATTCTCTTTGTTGGAGTCACAGTCACCCTAATGGTTGGCGAGGTATTATGTGTACACTTTCCTATAATGACCTGTGTATCTTTCTGTTTGTGCCATGACCAACTCTGCCTCCACCTCCTCCTCCTTTTTGCATTGGGGATTAAATGTGGGCCTCACACATGCCCTACAAGGAGTGTACCACTGAGTTACACCCCCAGCCTTTTTAATTTTTATTCTAAAACAGGGTCTCGCAAAATTGCCCAGGCTGGGGGCCTGGAGCAGTGGCTCAGCGGTTATGGTGCTTACCCGGCATGTGCAAGTACATGGGTTCAAACCCCAGCACCACGTACACAACTTAAGTGTCAGAACAACAAAAAGCCATGTGAAAAAAACTCAATAAAGAAGAGATTCGAATGTCACTCAGTACTGTTATAGTGAAATACAGTCTTTTCCATCATATTGTATGCAGTGGTAATGACTGAATAATTTGGCAAGAATTTCAGCCACAACGTTGGAAGATAAATGTATGTAAGAAATTAAAAATATCAATTTTTGATTGGATGGGTTTTAAAGTTCTTTTTCCTTATGAGGTCACCGTCATTTAATGTTCTTAGCAAAATGCCTCCATAGGTTGACTGATTACAAATGTTTTCCCTCAAGGACCCACCAGCTTCCAAATCTGGCTGTAAACTGCTTTCTTAAAAAAGTGAATAAGCTTAGGAAATAATTATTCCTTAAAGTACATTAAACTCCCAAGCAAGCGTTTGTTCCGTAGACAGATCTGATTCATCCAAAAGCATCAAGATAATTGTCACGATTTAAGATTTTAAAAGAAACCCAGGAGCCGTTGGCTGGAGTATAGAACTTCCTTTTGCGTTCTTGGCATGACGCCTCCAGTTGAAGATTTTTGTGCTATATGTTGCTCCATTTTTTTTGTTTTGTGTTTTTGCCCCGGGACAGGAAACTACAGAACAAAATATATTCATGTTGGTGACTGGTGTTGGTCCTGCGGTGACTCACTGTTTTTAAGTGATTATTACAGAAAAGAGAGGCTGACACTTGGGGGCTGTGCCCTGGAGGATGCCGATGTTGAGCCAAGATTTCATTCTTCTGATACAATTTGTAAAACCGGGAATCGCTATTTTGACAGCCAGAGAGCACTCACAATACAGCAGTCTTTTCTAATTCATTTCTTTCATGTATTAGTATGCTCCATCTTAATTAAAGCTCCTTAAAGGGTTGAAGTTTGTTGGAATATGCCTGTGCTTCCTCCATGCTGGTTTTTATCCGTAATCCTGTAAATGTAATTTTATAGAGAAATATTTTCTTACTAGATTGTAAACTCCAAGAGGGCAGCGGCACGTCTTACT
>PVKS010035474.1:0-20064 GCA_004027875.1 Aplodontia rufa
GAACTCAATAGGAACTCTGAGCTGGAGGGCTTTTCATACTGCCCTGCTGTGAAGACAGTAGGCATATCACCATTCCTCAGACCCACCATCTTGGCTGACACTTCTGGGGTAGGAATGGACATGTTACCTCAGCTATGAATGAGCAGCAGCCAGTATCCTTACCTGAAGCTGGAGGAGTGATTACCTTGGCTTAGGTAGCATTTCATCACACCACCACTAAGAGAGGTATGCAGATATAGGCAATTTGAAGCTACAATGCACAATTGATGATGTAATCAAAACAACTATGATATTAATCAGCTCCTTTTATTGAGACATATTAAAATCTTAATGACTTCCAAAGTGAGTTGAGCATTGCCCGGGGTGTGCACAAGATCATCCCCTGAATACAGAGTAAAAGCATACAACTTTAGTGTATATTTACTCTCTCCTTATTTTAATTTTGGGCATATAAGATGATATAGAAGGTGTATATTAGTGGGGTTGGAGTGGTGGCTTAGTGGTTATGGCACTTGCCTGGCATGCGCAAGGACACGGGTTCAAACCCCAGCACCACGTACACGATGAAGTGTTGGAGAACAAGAGCCACATGAAAAACTAAATACAATTAAGTCTTTCTTTCTCTCTCTCTCACCTTCCCTCTCTCTCTTTAAAAAACTATATAAGTGCAATAGTGTGTATAATTTATGAATATATCAATGTATATATCAAGTGGGTATGGATTCAAACTGTTTTATGGAATATACATATCCCATATAATATTTATGTGTAGATTATGTTATATGATATATAATACATACATCACAATGTATGAATAAAATATAATGGAAACCCTGTTATAGATAGGATGGAGAAGCTGTCAGGAGTATGTGCACAGGTATGAGAACATATTCACAGAGGAATACATAGATATCCAAAATATAAAGGTTTATAAAAGCCCTTTGGAGGAGGGCTCTCTGATTTGTTGTCCATTGAGCCTAAAATTCCTCCCTTCTTGTTTCTTAGGTTTCAAAGCCATAGCCTTTTCAAGGTGGCAGGGGGAAATAATCCTACTTTTCTTTTTCAGATCCTGTGTTAGATATAGTCCCACCCTTTCATCTTTATAAGAGTGTGCAAAGCTCCAATTATTCATGCTTAAGGTTTATTCTAGGGTTACAAGAGAATATCAAATACATTGCCAACTTTGAGGTCTAGCTTTTTAAAGTCTAGTAGGGTGATATGATTGAAAATGAGATTTTTGTAGAGGATAGCACAAAGTCATATCTTGAACAGGTGTCACTAAAATATTCACCTTTGATTCTTTAGAATGTACTCTTTCATAAACTAACTCTGCTGGACACCAAGATAAGTTTTTATTCCATCAGACTTCTGACTGCTGATAATGTTCATGAGCCCTAGCAAGGGTGGCTGTCATACTATGCAGTAACAAGGGGCAGTTAGCAGGATCTCCATGGTGTCAGCTTGAAAGCGTTCAGAAAATTGTCTTCCCCTTAGTGAGAGCTTATTAATTTTGGAGTAGCATAGTCTAAGGAAAGTTATAGACACAGGCACATATCTCAAAATCTAATTCATAGTTTCAGATAATAACAGTGGATAAAATTACATCTTTATTACAATGGATGTTAAGTGAGTTTCTTAATCATGTAGTTAAGAAATACCATCTTTCATTATAGAGTTAAAGAAATGCTCCTCTTGTCCTTTTGGTCCATATAAAAGTATAAGGAAATAAATAGACTATATTTATTTACTAGCAAAAAATAAAATTTATAAAAAGAATTGCTTCCATATGTTTGCCACAAAGAACCTGTCTTCTTGGCCTTCTGTTGATCTGACATTTTTTTTTAACTGTTACTTCTGTAATTAATCACTGAAAACATAAATTGAGTCTTTATCTTGAATATGCCATTTTTAGAGTATCTTAGTAATACTTTATTAAAAATATTCAACATAAAGTTATTAAATTCCTAGCATGGAGCTAGTTATGCACTATGGTGAACAAAGTAGACATGGCTCTGCCATTATGGGATTTAAATTCTGGAAAAATGCACAAATGAATAACTGTATTTAGCTATATATAAATATATATAAATATATATATATATATATATATATATATATATATATATATAAAAAACAAGATGAGAGAAGCCAAGTTCCTTAAGAAGAATGTGCTATAGGAAGCCACCTTTTCAAAGGGCAAAGTTCGAGTAGATAATGAGTGAAGGGGTAAAAAAAGAGTTATAGGAAAGTGTGTGAAAACTATATTTGGGACAAAAGTAACAATAATTGCAAAGGCCCTGGTGCAGGAGTAGGTTTATTATATTTAGAACTGTGTGACTAATTATGAGTGAAGGGAGGAGATACAAGAGATACACATAAAGCGTATCTGGGGGAATGTTGTAGGCCCTAGTAAGGAGTGTGGGGCTGAAGAAATAGTTCAGTGAAGAGCACTTGCCTGGCATGTATAAGGCCCTGGGTTCCATTCCTAGCATCTAAAAAAAAAGAGATTATTATCCTAAATGGAATTGAAAGCCATTTAAAGATGGTAGTCAGGGAATGACTTGATTTATACTTCATAAAGTTAAATTTGGCTGCCTTATAGAAAAAAGACCCTGAGAATAAAGAATATAAAAATAATATAGGCAGAAGATTATGGTGATAAGAAATCAAACAGTAAGTGTGGATACTATAAGAAGTGGATTTTATACATTGAAAGAGAAGTAATCAGGATTTTTGATGTATTAGAAATTTGAATGAGAAGGGAAAAATGATAATTACGTTTGGTTGGAAAATAAGTGTCATTAAATGGAGAAAAGGAATTCTCAAAGAGGAGCAGTTCTGATGGTGAGTTCTTTTTATTTTTTATTCATTCCACTTAGTCTTACATTTAGAAGGGAATCATTGCCACATAATCGTAAACACATGCATGATGATAGAGAAAGTCGGGGCTGACACCAGTCCACGATCTCCCCTCTTTGAATTCCCCCCAGTCACATTTCCCCTGCTTTACCCTCATGTTAGTTGGGTTTCACATAGAAGTTGAAGGTACCCCACTGGGTAGATAACCCCCCTACTCCCACCCTCAAGCTGCCTTGATGTCCTTCCTATTCTCTCCCAGCCCTCCCTGCTTCCTTCCTGTCATCCCAAGCATCATAGGCAAGATGCCCCTTGCTCACGTGATAATAATACCCATGTTGTGATTGTTATTAGCTTAGCCAACTTTCAGTCTGTTTCCAGTTGTATTTTATCTTCCACATATGAGAGAAAACATTCAGCCCTGAGTCTCTGAGTTTGGGATATTTTACTCAGCATAATTTTTTTCCATCTCCATCCATTTGGCTGCAGATACCATGAAATCGTTCTCTCTGATAGCAAAGTAGAATTCCATTGTATGTGTGTGATATATATATATATATATATATATATATATATATATATATATATATATATAATCACAATTTTTGAACCGACTCATCCAGTGAGAGGCATCTGGATTGTTTTCGTAGTTTAGCATTAGTAAATTGAGCTGCTAAAAACAATGATGAATAAGCCGATTTAGCTCTTTTGGGAAAATACTCAGGAGTGGGATAGCTGGGTCATAAGGTGGTTCCAGCCCTAGTTTTTTATTTTATTTTATTTTATTTTAAGAGAGAGGGACAGCGAGAGAGAGAGAAAGACAGAATCAATGTTATTTAGTTTTCATGGACTTTTGTTGCTCACATACTTCATTGTGTACGTGATGCTGAACCCGCGTATTCATGCATGCAAGGCAAGCACCATAACCGCTGAGCCACCGCTCCAGCCCCCAGCCCTAGTTTTTTGGAGGGTCTTCAAACTGCTTTCCAGGGTGGCTGTACAAGCTTTCAGTCCCACCAACAGTGTGACAGTGTTCCTCTTTTACCACAACCCCTCTAGTATCTGTCATTGCTCATATTTTTCATTTTTGCCACTGGTTAGGAGTGAGGTGGAATCTCTGTTAAGTTTTGATTTGCATTTCTCTGATTATTAGTGTTGTAGAACAGTTTCTCACATATTTATGGGCTTTTTGGATTTTCTCCATTGAGAAATTTCTATTTAGTTCTCTAGCCCATTTATTGATTGGCTTATTTGTGGTTCTGGTGTTCAGTTTTTTGAGTTCTTTGTATATTCTGGTTATTAGCCCTCTGTCTAAGGTGTAGCAGGCAAAGATGTTCTCCCACTCTGTAGGTTCTCTCTTGACCCTCTTGACTAATTCTTTATCTGTGCAGAAGCTTTTTAGTTTAATGGCATTACATTCATGTATTCTTGACTTTAATTCTTGTGCTATGGGAGTCTTAGAAGGCAGTGCTTACACCTATGTCTTGTAGTATTGATCCTATTTCTTTTCAAGCAATTTTATAGTTGCTGGTTTAATTTCCATATCTTTGAACCATTTTGATTTGATTCTTGTGCAGGGTGAGAGCTAAGGATCCAATTTCAGTTTTCTGCAAATAGCTGTCCAGTTTGTCCAGCTCAATTTGTTGAACAGGCTGTCTTTCCTCCACACTATGCCCTTGCCTGCTTTATCAAATGTCAGATGATTAAAGCTTTGAGGGTTTGTCTCAGTATATTCTATTCTGTTCCATTCGTCTTCATTTCTGTTATGACACCAATACTACACTGTTTTTTATTACTATAACCCTATAGTATAATTTCAGGTCAGGAAATGTGACACCTCCTGCTTCCTCTTTCTTACTTAGTAATATTTTGGCTATTCTGGGTCTTCTATTATTCCATATGAATTTAAGAATAGTTTTTTTTATATGTGTGAAGAATGTCATTGTTGTCTTGATCAGGATTGCATTGAATTAATATAGTCCTTTTGGTAGAATGGCCATTTTGATTATATTTATTCTGTATAACCAAGAACATGGAATGTTTTTCCATCTATTCAGGTCTTCTGCAATTTCTTTTTTAATTTTTGATAGTTTTCATTGTAGAAGTCCTTAGATTGATGACCGATTATTCTTTTTTTTTTTTTTTTTTTTTTTTTGAGGAAATTGTGAATGGGACAGACTTCCTGATTTCTTCTTCCATGGACTTGTTGCTGGAGTATAGGAAAGCTAATGATTTATGACTATTGATCATATAACCGGCCACTTTGCTGAAATCATTTATAAGCTCTCAAAGTCTTCTGGTTGATCTTATTGGGTCTTCTAGTTATAGTATCATGCCATCAGCAAATAGAGACATCTTGACTTACTCTTTTTCTATTAGAATTCGTTTAATTTCCTTCTCTTGTCTGATATCTCTGGCTAGGGTTTCAAGGACTCTATTGAATAGGAGTGGTGAAGTGTGTTGGGGTTTTTAGTCTCTCATGTTCCCCCTGTCCCGCAGGAGAGAAGTAGAGAAGCATGCCCCAACCAAGGTGGCCAAGAGAGGTAAGGCTTGGCTGACCGCCCTTTCCTGGCCCTCCCTAAGGAGGACAATCAGACACGTCAGGGAGACCAGTCGCAGCAGGAACTCGTTTATTGAGGAAGTGCGTGCGGATATAGAGAGTATGGGGACCAATGAAAGGAAAGGTTGGCAAGGGGCGGAGAGCCCATGCAGGTGACAGTTATTTAACCTATCCCATCAGGCAGTCCAAAGAGGTGTCACTACCTCAAGGTGACGCCCCTGAGTAGGGTGTCGGGAGCCATTTTGGTCCTCAGGGGGTGGGTTTCCGCAAATGAGTTCCTCTTTCTGATGTAACACTCTCAATGCATTGCATGTTGAACCCAACAAAGTGGACATCCTTCTCTTGTTCCTGAATTCATTAGAAATGCTTTCAGTCTTTCTCCATTAAGCATAATGTTGGCTTGAGTCTGTCATAAATGGCTCTTACAAAATTAAGAAATCTTCCTTTGATCCCTGTCTTCTCTAGAGTTTTGAGCATAAATGGGGGCTGAATTTTATCAAGGGCATTTTCTGCATCAGTTGAGACGATTATGTGATTCTTATTTTTAATTCTATTTAAATGGTAAATTACATTTATTGAGTTGCATATGATGAACCAGTCCTGCTTTCCTGGAATGAAGCCCACTTGATCATGATGTATTATCGTTTAGATGTATTTTTGGATCTGGATAGCTTGAATTTTATTAAGGACTTTAGCATCTATGTTCATCATGGAAATTGGTCTGTAGTTTTCTTGAAGTGTTTTTGTTGGGTTTGATATCAGTGTAATATTTGTTTTATAAAAAGTGTTTTGGAGGGTTCCAACTCTTTCAATTTCATGGAAAAGCTTGTAGAACATTGATATTAATTATTCTGTAAAGGTCTGGTAGAATTCTTCCATGAATCCATCAGGTCCTGGGCTTTTCATTTTAGGAAGGCCTTTGATAGCAGTTTCGATTTCACACCCTGAAATTGGTTGGTTTAGAATTTCAACATTGTCCCATATTAATTTGGGAATGTTACATGTGGCAAGATAATTATCCATTTCTTCCAGATTATCAAAGTTGGTAGAGTATAATTTTTTAAAATAAGTTCTGATACTCTTATGGATTTGGGTTGAGTCTGTGTTGATATCTCCATTTTTGTCTTTGATTTTGTTGATTTGCTTCACTTTATTCTTCCTTTTTTGAGGTTGGTAAGGGGTCTGTAGATCTTATTTATTTTTTCAAAAAACCAACTATTTTGTTGATTAATTTGTATTGTTTTTATTCTCAATTTCATTTCCTTAGCTCTAATTTTAGTTATTTTCTGTCTTTTATTAGGTTTGGATTTGGATTGTTCCTCTTTTTGTGGGGATTTGAGTTGGAGCATAAGACTATTTGGGCTCTTTCCTGATTTTTGATGAAAATACTCAGTGCTATAAATTTTCCTCTTCATAATGCTTTCATACTATCCCATAGATTCTGATACATTGTTTCATCATTCTTATTTATTTTCAAGAATTTCTTGATTTCAATTCTCATTACTTCTTTTATCCATCTACGTATAAGAGGGCATTATTCAATTTCCAAGTATTTGAGTAGTTTCTGTTAAGATCATACCATTGTGTTCTGACAGGATGCATGGGACTGTATCAACTTTTTGTATTTGTTGAGGTTAGCTTTGTAGACTAGGATGTGGTCTGTTTTTGAGAAGGATCTGTGAGCTGCCAAGAAGAAGATAAATTCAGCTGATTTGGGATGAAATATTCTGTAAATATCTGTAAGTCCAGTTGATTAATAGAGTTGTTTAGGTTAGAGATATATTTGTTGATTTTGTTTGCTTTGATAATCTGTCTATTATTGATACTGGTGTATTAAAGTCCCCCAGTATTATTGTGTTGAGATGGATGAGAGGTGTAACGTGCTTGAGTACTTTCTCCATATATTTGAGATGTTAGCTATTGTTATGTCTTCTTGATGAAGTTTTTCTTTTACTCCAATATAGTGACCCTCTTTGTCCTTTCTGACTAGTTTTAGGTCAAAATTAACTTTATCAGATATTAGTATCTCAATACCAGCTTGCTTTCTTGGACCACAAGTCTGGTAGACTTTTTGCTAACCTTTCACCTTCAGTTTGTGTCTATTTTTGATTGTGAGGTATGTCTCCTGTAGGGAGCATATTGTTTGATTTTATTTTTTGATCCTGTAAGTCAATCTGTGCCTTTTGTTTGGGGCATTGCGTCTATTCACGTTCAGAGTTAGAATCAATATCGGAATCTGGGATCCTAGTGCTGTGTCTATTGCTGTGTTTTGTACCATCTTGGATATCTTTTGGTGTGATTTGTGCTTGTTGACTTACTTTTGCTTAAGGGTTTTGGAAGTTGATTGAATGTTCCTCTGAATGAAGTATGTCCTTCAGAATTGTAGTACAGGCTTTGTATACGTGTATCTTGCTAGCTTGAATTTATCATTGAAGTATTTAATATCCCCATCACATTTAAAGCTGAGTTTTGCAGAGTATAATATCTTTGTCTGAAAACTGTTTTCTTTCAAAGTTTGAAAAACATCATTCCATGCTCTCCTAACCTTTATTGTCTGATCTGAGAAATCCAGTGTAATCCTTACTGGTCTGCCTCTGAATGTGATTTGGTGGTTTTCCCTGGCTGCTTTTAGGTTTCTCCCCTTCACTTCCCTGTTATTCATTTTATAGATGACATGTCTCAGTGAGTTTCTCATTTGTTTAGGTCTGTTTGGTGTCCTATAGGCTTCTTGAATTTGATTTTCTAGATTAATTCTGGTGTGGGGAATATTCTCCTTGGAAATTTCACTTAGAACTTTCTTAACTCCCCTGGTTTTTTGTTCAATGTTTTCTTTAATTCCAATTACTCTCAAGTTATTTCTGCTCATCTCCTCAAATACTACTTGAAAGTTCTGATCCATGTACAATAAGTTTCTTTTCTTGTCTGTCCTCTTTGAACTCAATGTTGCTCAACCTGTCTTTGTTATCTGATGTTCATTCTTCAAGAGCTGGGGTTCTATTTTCTATTAAGTTTTCTGCAGTGTTATTGTCTTCCAATGAGCTTTTGATTTGGTTGACAGTGTTTTTCAATTTTAAGAGCTCTGCTGCGTATCTTTCAAGAATGTCTTGCTATTTTTAAATGTGGTCTCTCATTTCCTGTAATTACTCTCTTATCTCATTCCTTAAATCTTTTTTTGATTCTTTCATAGATTTACTAATCGTATTGTTGATACATTTTTCTAGGTTTTCATCCAGGACTCCGACCGTGGAATACTTGGACAGGGAGTTGTGGGGTTGCGGTGGAGAATTGTTTCCCTTTATCCTCATTTTCAGTTACAGGAAGTGTGGCTTCAGGTCCAAAAGTGAATAGTTGTCTTGAGGCTTTTCTGATAGTATTGGAGCTTCTTATTTTTTTTGAAGTGATTTTTTGATCTGAGTTCTCTGTCTGTTTCTCATTAGAGTCATTCTTTGTTATAGGATTGGGGATTTTGTTGCATCCCTAATTTGAGATGAGGTGATGTTGGAGAAGTTGAGTTCAGAAGTCTGATCCCTAATCCGTGCTCTACTAATGACTCTCAAGATTTTTTAGCTCCCCCTGAGCTAGTATGAGTTCATTAATTCAAACAGTGAGTGCATACAATAAATGGTAATAATTTGGTTATTTTTGTATCAAATATAACCCAAACTTAAATTCCACCTCTGAAACAAAAATTTGTGTTTGTAATTGCTTTCATTAACCTTAGAGTTTGACTATCCCCTATGTCAGGCCTCAAAGCATACAATAAATAATGAGTGCTGTTCACAGCGATAATGGCTACACAGCACTAATAATAGTTGGTCGAATTGTATAGAATAGTTAGAAGCCAGGGAGAGTGGGGAAAGTAAGAGGAAGTTAGAGAGGAGGTTGTATTGTCTAAATGTGAACAGAGAGAAAACAGAAGAGGTGAAGAATTTGCTGGGGAAAAAAAGAAAAAAACAGAACAGAGAAGAGAAGGAAAGGAAATAGAAGGAAAGATGAAAAGACTAACAAAACAAAACAGCTGTTATAATCAAAAGTAACAAACGGGAAATTAAAAAAATAGCAAGTATTTTTATGTGTTCTTGAAAACTTATCCAGCTGGCTATCCATACACATCAAATACCGTAAAGGAGGAAAAAAGGAAAAAAATATGAAGTAAAACATAATAATAAAATAAAAATATTTCTTGATGAAAACTTGGAAGTCTAAATCTCTAAGGTCTCCTTTTTGTTTCACAATATGTGTAGGTGTTAATTGAGTTTATGCAATCTCAAATTTAGGACTTAGTGTTCTCCAAATCCTGGAATTTTTAGAGTGGATATTTCTGTGCAGATAACAAATTGAGATGGTTTTAGAGCTCCCTGGGTGCACTCCTCTTCCCTCCCAACTTTTTGCACTGGGACAGAGACTTCCTTCTGCTCCCGCCCCTTCTTGGGTTGTCCTTTGAGCCTTCTGGTTGGGGTGTAGGGGTGTGCCAGGTTAGCACACCTGTATTCCACAAACCCTAATGCCTCTATGTTAATTGAGGGCAGGGGCTGCCCCACGCCTCCTCTTCTCAGTTCAGTCTTTGTACAGTGGCAGTGTCCTGGTACAATTAAGTAGTAGCTTCTTCCAAACTCCTGACTCCCTCCCGCTGGCTGAGATGGCTCCTATGGAGCCCTCTGATTAAAGTGTGGGGAAAAAAAAGAACCCTCCCATTTGTCCCTTATGCAGGCAACCAAGACATGCAGCTTTCTCAGTGGAAGTCAAAAGGAGGGTCTCTCTAAAAGGCATTCAGGATTCCCTATCAGATGGGAGCCTTCCTCGGCTGGTGAATGGGGTCCACTGCCACTGGTTTATTGCTAAGGGATGCTGTAGACCTGGTGCTGGCTGCGCAACTCAGCATTAAAGAATAAAAATCCCTCTTTTCCCCACTAAGCGTATCCAACTTTCAGCTTTTCCAAAAGTCACATAAACGAATGCTGAGCTCCATTTGTGATTATTCCTGAAACATACCTTGTATTGGTGAAGCTGTCCTAGAAATTTTTCCTCCAGTCACAGAGCCAAGCACAAAGCAGTCCATCCATCAGTCTGCCACCTTTTTTCCATCCACCTGATGGTGAGTTCTGATTGGAAATTAATGGTTGCATTAAATCTGCAATGCCTACTAGACTTCTAAGAGGAATACCCAAAATTCAGTGGAGACCCCAGACCTGGAAGTGTACATTTGGGATTATCAGCATTTGGATAGTACGTAAATTGTGAGACTTTATTAGGAAGCCCCCTTTACTTTAGAATACTAATCCATACCAAAACTATTAAAGAAGAATATAAGATAGCAATATCATATGAAAAATATTTATTTTAAAAATCTTTGAGTGAAGGAAATGTTTTATTAAATGCATTTGGTAGCTTATAGACACTTAGGAGGTTCATCTAGGACAGATATTTAGTAATACATTTTCTTGCTAAAAGAATAATCGATGTTAATTGTGTAAAATCAAATTTTATTATTTTAGGAAAATGACAGTGTAGAAAATAAATATTTCTATTATTTATAAAACAAAAAATAAGACTTTAAATAAGACTGCTAGGCTTCTTGTAATATTTAGATATATATGTAAATGAATCAATGTTTTTACTTTTATGAAAAATTAAATCAGGACTACAGGATCCCTTTGGCTTTCCAACTTTACACAATCAACTACACATGACAAATACATTTCCATGGTGTAAAATTGTGTGCCAAGTAGCTGTTACTACTTATATATTATGGAAAAATTATAATTGTACCTAACTCAGTCACCAAAGCTGGATATATAAGTGGTTACCAATCATTCATGATAGTAAATACTGCTAATAGGAATATCCACAGACACAAATATGTTTTGAATCTTTGTGCTCTTCAGATGTCTGGATATTATAACTAAGAATGTGCATTAGCAGTTTTAAGCATTTTGTGATTAATGACTTTTTTTCTGATGGAAAATTATGGCGACCTGCATGTGAAGGGAATAGAATGTGACTGTCACCTACATGTTAATGGGTGAGTGGAAGCTTGGTGGTGACCAGGAGCCATTGGTGGGGTGGAATATTACTAAGTAGTAGTTCTTCAGAAATGTTAGCTGAGCTGGGTGTCCACAGATAGCTCAAAGAAATAATTTAGTTAGATTTTATAAAAAGTTTCAAGGCTTCCTAGAGAGATGTCAAAATAGCATTGGCAACCTTAGTTTTACTTCATCATTTAGGCAAGAATTATATTGCTTATTTTCCTGAAAACAAAATTGCTGGGAAGACCTGATATAAATAGAGACCTGTGTATTATAGCTTAGTCCTAGAGGAATATCTGTGACACTTCACTGTTCCTTCACTACACCAGCAATTATTTTCTGAATTGAGAACTGGAAATGAGAACTGGAACCCATGAGTTCCAGTTCTAGCTTTGATTCTGAGAACAGTCAGATGTGCGAACTCTCAGAGAGACTTTATTAGGTTCCTACATTCAAAGCCTGTTTCTGAGGTAGACAATGCGTGTATCTTTGAGGGTCACTTGTGATAAATATGTTGAAACCAATAGCCAGTGAGGAATTTCTCTACAGTATAACATTAGCTTTTTAAGATGTTTGCATCAGACTGAATTGTCCTGTGATAATACAGATTATTAAAAAAATACTGAATTTCTCTTAGCATATCTGAGGAAATACACCTTTTAAATTCTGATTTGCTTTCCTACTAAATCTGTTTTGAAACTTCTTACTTGTAGTGACTATGTTTGTTTAAGGTAAATTTGTCCGTGAAAAAAGTTATGATTATGCAGCAATTTAACTATAAATAATAAATAACATTTATCTTTTTTAAAAAAGTCAGCAATTTAAATCTTAACTACTGAGCACTATTAGTTGCAAATTCTAATGTTATACTGCTTAAACATTAATTTTCTTGTTTTTAGTAAGAAATCTAAAATGTAATATCAGAGCAATTTTCTATAATTCTTTTACTATACAACCAATAAACATTACATTGTTGTTTAAAGTAGTAGATTGATGTAATATTTTATTTCCTCAGATCTTACAATTCTAATACATACAAGGATATTAAATTTCTATTAAATATTCATTTTTAGGATCAAGAACTTCATTATACATGTGTTTTCATGTATAAAATGAATTTGATTTTCAAATGAGAAGAAATTAACAATTATAAACTTTACTTAAAACCACAAATAACTCGATATTTTATATTATGTATCCCAATAATCACAATGTACAGGATTCAGGCAGAAATGAGAGACTCTCTTATTTGATGAAGGAAGCAACTGTGGTTACTAGTTGCTGCCTTTTTTCACTCTTTTCCTAGAATTCCAATATGATATGAACTAATTTTGAAACTATGACAGATTGAGAATTTCTAAATTTAAAACTCAATGAATAGTTATAAGGATAGTGTTTGCTTATACAAAAAAATGACAAGAGTTTTTGAAGATATTAGAAAGTTTCTGAATTCTGAAAAATATCCAAGCTTTTTTCATTGAATTTAATATAAAGTATTTTAAAAAGCCTACCTATTGTTAAATGGCTTCTAACAGTGATGCAGAACCAGATAATCATGACTGATTGGTCAAATGGTAATTGCAAAGCTTCTGACTGTGGACTATCTACCAACTCCTTGAACTTCCTTCACTTTTACTGACTCCTTTCCCAGCTTAGGGGATGCACCACAGGGCCCTGACTCCTCCCTCCTCAGTTCTAGTACATACCACACATGTCTTCAGATTTGATTCCAGAAACCATGTTACTAGAAAAACACAAATTTCTCATTTAATTGCAACACAGCACTGACCAAAACACATGTAGTTGTCTTTTGGTTCAGAATAAAGTACTTGAAATGCACTCACTACCTTTGAGTAGTCATCTAATTTAGCATTAGTTTTTCTGAGTAAATTCTATGGAAGACTGCTTTCTGAAGTGCGTTGTGTAAAACTCTGACTTCACTATTGTGTTTCATTTAAAAAATCAGTTGTCAGCATAAATAACCATTTAAGTCTGTCTAAAATCAACTAGAAATGATGGACAAAGAACTTTTTTTCTTTTAAGTGAGAAACAGACAAGTCAATTTTATTTTTTCATCTCGTTTTGGTATTTCCTCCAATTAGTTGTGTATGTAGTGTTGGGGTTTGCCAGGTAAGCACTCTACTGCTGAGCTACCTCTCTAGCACTAAGACCTCTTTTTAAAAATAATGGAATTAGAGATGACTGTTGACTATTTATTTTTTTTATTAAAGGGTATGTAATTATGTTGAATAAAAGTTTGATTTTATATTTATTCTGATGATGCTGATCTTATGTTATTAATATTCATTGAAACTTGAGATATGACTTACAGTTTTTTTTGTTTGTAATATGTTGAAAGAATTTTGAAATTAGGGCTTTTAGATTTTTTTCTTTAGTTAGGAAAATCTATAGCCATTTATGTGCTAAAACTTTTTACTTTTTTGTTAAAAAATAATGCAGTATATGATTTTTTTTACAAAATGAATTTCCAAACTATAGCCAGCTCCCATTAAATTTAGATTTATTTTTAAAAATTAAAATGCCTGGGACTTAAGTTTTTTAAATTCTAGATATAATCTTGCAGCAAAATAAAAAAACCTATGTCAAATAAGAAAAAAAAAACTATTGTTTTCTTGATGTGTCTTTGTTGGGTTTTGGTATCAGGGTTATATTTGCCTCATAAAAAAGTATTTAGGAGTATTCTGTACCTTTCAGTTTCATGGAATAGCTTACTAAGGAGAGTGTTAATTCTGTAATGGTCGGATACAACTCTCCTCTCTGCTGAGAATTCATCAGAGGTCCTGGTCTTTTTTTTTTTTTTTTTTTTTCTTCTTTTGAAGACCTTTGATTACTGTTTGAATTTTTCTATCTGAGATTGGTTTGTTCAGATTTTCAATGTCCTCCTATGTTAATTTGGGAAAGTCATATGTGGCTAGGTATTTGTCCATTTCTTCCATGTTATCAAACTTGGAAGAATATATGTTTTCAAAATAAGTTCTAATAATCCTCTGGATTTCAGTTAAGTCAGTGGTGATATCTCTGATCTTTGATTTTGTTGATTTGCTTCACTTCATTCTTTCTTTTGGTAAGGTTGGCTACAAGTCTGTCAATTTTATTTTACTTTTTGACAGAGCCAACTCTTTTGTTAATTCTTTGAATTTTTTAAAAATTTTTTCTCAATTTCATTGATTTCAGCTCTGATCTTGGTTATTTCCTGTCTTCTGTTGGGTTTGGGATTGGATTATTCTTCTTTTTGTAGGGACTTGAGTTGGAGCTTAAATTTATTTATTTGGGCTTTCTTCTAATTTTTGATGAAGGCACTCAGTGCTGTAAATTTACCTCTTAAGAATGTTTTCATACTGTCCCATAGATTTCAATGTGTTGTGTCATCATTCTCATTTGTTTCAAGAATTTCTTGATTTCTGTTCTCATTTCCTCTTTGTTCCGTTCCTTATGTAAAGGGTATTAGTGAATCTCCATGTATTTGTGCACTTACTTTTTTTTTCCTGATTTTAACTGTTAAGATTATACTCTTGGGCCCTGATAGGATACATGGGACTATATCAACTTTTTTATTTGCTAAGATTACCTTTGTGGACTAGGGTGTGATCTATTTTAGAGAAAGATCCATGTGCTGCTGAGAAGAAGGTAAACTCAGTCAATTTGGGATGGAATGGAATATTCTCTAAATGTCTGTTAAGTCCAAATGATTGATAGTGTTGTTCAGGTTAGAAATATCTTTATTGATTTTTTTTTTTTTTTTTGCTTTGAAGATCTGTCTGTCGTTGATAGTGATGTATTAAAGCCCCCAGTATTATTGTGTTGAGGTCTATAAGTGGTTTATCATCTTTGAGTACTTTTTCCACATATTTGGAAGGTGTAATTGGGGGCATAAATGTTAACTATTGTTATATATTTTTCATGTAGTGTTGCTTTTACTATGATGTGTAGTGACCTTCTTTATCCCTTCTGACTAATTTTTGGTCTAAATTAATTTTGTCAGATATAAAGATTATAACACCAGCTTTTTTTCTTGGGCCATAAGCTTGATAGGTTTTTTAACAACCTTTCACCTTTAATTTGTGTCTATTTCAGGCTGTGAAGTGTGTCTCCTATAAAAAAGTATTATTGGATTTTGTTTTTTGATACATTCTGCTAATATGTGACTTTTTATTTGAGCATTGAGTCCATTCACATTCAGTGTTAGAATATATTTGTGATTCTGGATCTCTGGCATTGTGAACTTTGCTGTATTTTGCACCATCTTGGATATCTTTTAGTGAGTTATGTTTTACTGACTTTCGTCTGTTTACGGGTTATAGGAGTTGTTCACTTGTTCCTCTGTTGGAAGTTTGTCTTTGAGTATTCTCTGTAGAGCTGGGTTTGTGTTCATATATGTTGCTAGTTTGTTCTTATCATGGAAGGAGCACAACTTTTGAATACACAAGTTATATGGATAAATTCCAGCTTTGTAATCCCTAAGTGTATGTCTGTAGTCAAATTATGTAATGTCGTTATTCTGACAGGACTGTAAAATTGTGCAATGATTTGGAATACAGGTTGGGAGCTCCTTAAAAGCATAAGCAGAATATTACCTTATGATCTGAAAAGTTTGCTAGATGATTGTAATCCTTGTCTTGATATTTGAATTGATATTTTAATTCCTCACCCACTGTTAATTCCCCAACACACTGCTCTCTGTTTGCTGCCTCTGTTACTGTTCTGCAATATTCTTGGTATGTTCCTTGTTTATCTTGTTCACTATTGGGAAATACAGAGTCTTTGATCAATTCTTATCTTACTTGATCATTTATGAGCAGTTATTTACATTGCTTATCTTCTTTTCTTTCCTCCACTTTCCAGATTTTCCAATAATCTCTCTGACCACTCTCATTGCTGGATATTTATAATGGTCAATTACTTTGAAAGTATGTTCTCCTGAGATCTCAACCAATTCATTTTTCTTCTCATTCTTTCCCTTCTCTGTATTCCTCTCTCATAGTTTCATGAAATCCACCTATTTATCTTCCAAGATGTTTCCTCTGAGACTCAGATACTTCATCCTATCTTTGTGTTGGACAACAAACATGGAGGTTCAAATTCAAGATGGCTAGACCAGAACTCCATCCTAATTGCTACCTTCTTTCTCTGATTTGCACTCCCTTCTATTTTCTCTAGTTGCTTTAGCTTTTATCTTGGGTACCATTTTAATTATCCTTTGTTCATTACTGCTAATCCATCACAACATTCTTAATTTTGTCTCCTAAACTATCTTTTTAACCTGTATACCTCTCTTTATTACATGGCCACTGTAATAGTTATGAACAACATTGACTCCTGTCTACATTAGAGCAATTGTTTCTCAATCAGTTCTGCAATCACCGATTCAGAAAATGTCTTAAGACAGTTACCTATTGTTGCCATCTCCAATTCTCTCTTATACTAAATTGCACATCACACTGAGGCCTAAATCATGTATCCCTCTCCTCCCTGCCAACTGAAATGCTCTTGCAAAAGTCACTATTTATATTTAATGGCAGAATCTAAGAGAAAGTTATCATTCTACTAATGGACTGGTTATGTCACTAACCATTTTAAATGGTTTAGTAATCACCATGCTATTATGATGAAGTCCAATTTCTTAAGTTTTTGGTTAAATGAGGAAATTTGACAACATGAGCACCTTTTTTCTAAGATCCCTCTAAAATAGAAATAACTGAATTTAAATGTATTGACTCACAAGGAAAAAGTCTCTAATACATTTTTAAAACATGCAAAACAGTTAAAAGAACGGTAATGACATAAATAGCAGATGCTATAATCCAAATGAATATAGAAAGATTTACTTATAAAACGGAGGCTAATTTCTCTGGCAACACCTGGAGTTTAGAGAAGTGAGGGAGAAGAGTAGGAAATGCGTGCATGTTGTTTCACTTTTGCCATAGGTTAGAGGATTAATGTCCTCCAGAGGCCCTTGTGTAAGTCCTAGTTCCCAGGATGACACTATTCAGAGTTGGTGGGGGGCTGGTGAGAGGCTCCTAGGTCATTGATGAACCCCCACAGGGGACTGTGGGGCTCCAGTCCTTTCCTCTGCCTCTTGTGCTTCCTGACCATGGGGCAAGGCCACCATTGCTATCTAGTATCCTACCATAGTTCTAAATGCAATGAATCTACTGGAGCATGAGCTAAAACCTCTAAAATCATGAACCAAAATAAATCTTTTCTCTTTATAATGATCTCAGTTATTTTATCACAATGATGAAAATATGACTAGCACAACACTCCAAATCAATACTGCATCCCAGATTATTCTCCTTTTTTTATTCCCTTGCAGTATTTTCTGGGGAAAACTTGTTCCAGTAAGGATCCTGTCTCATTAACTCCAGCTAGAATGCAAAGGAGAATGAATTACAGAACAGAAAATAGGGGAATTAAGTAAAAATTCACCTGTTTCAGAAAGCTGGCATTCATGTACATCGCGTCCAGGCAGAAACTTAAAAGACTCTTGTTTGTACAAAATGATTAATTCTAGAGCAAGTAATTCCATATGCTGATTGTGCTTCTGCCTCTCAAGAAGGTAATTTCCCACCTAATTAAATGGTGGTGAAATCTATTATGCCCTCTCCATATACATGAACTTCCAGGTAATTTCCAGTGCACAGCAATATCAGTGGTCAATCAATGATCATTTCACTTTTCAGAAGAATATGAAAAATATAAAGGCAAAATAATATTGAGATGAGAAAAAATAGCTAACATAGAGTATAAAGGAAAATACCCCAACATTGTGTAAATATCCTCCAAAAATGAGAAAGTAGATTTTTGAAACAATATTAAATTGTTCAAAAGGATTGATAGGAGAACAAAAAATAACTTTAGAAAATAAAAAATGTATAAAAATAAAAACTAGAAATTTAATAGAATAATTGAAGGTAAAGCAAATATTTTAATAAATACCAACACAAAAAAAGAAGGAAATATGGAACAAAACAATGAGGCATTATAGTTTTCCTCTAGGAAATCTAAATAATAAAAATTTCAAAGAAGAGTACTGTGTTAATAGGGGAAAGGGATTAATGAAATAAATAATATATAATTATTTTCTGAAATGAAGAGTCAGTTCCAGATTGAGCCCTCCAAGTGATCACAATGAATGAAAATACACATGCATGCTCACTCATGTGACAAGTAATACAAAATTTCTGAATATTGGTGATGAGAAGATATTAAAGTTTTCCACAGAAAGAAAGTAAGTAAGGTGGCATAAAATTAATGGGGATGAGAAATATGCTCATTTTCTGTACCCAAATACCTAGATTATCCTATTACTATTGATTATTTCTCACTATAAACTTTGTATTCTCTGTCTGACATATTGAGTCATATCTCACATATTTGGCTGGTTTTTTTTTAAGTCTGATCGTGGCTGATATTTTTAGTCTGATCGTGGCTGATATATTTAGTCTGATCATGGCTGATATCTTTTCTCTGACTAAATATCCCAGACACACTTCTCCATTAGCTATGTCTGTGTGCTAATCGAAGTTCAGAGTTCTACCACCGTCTACTGAAATCTGTGTTTCTCTACTCAAAGAAGTTTGTAAGCCTCCCAAATCAAACAACCCATCCATTGTGCTCTTGTTATCTTTGATTTTCTGGGGCAGGTGTAAATTTTTCCCTGGCAAGTGTCACAACTTGGTTCCAGTTGCCTTAAGGTTGACATAAAAATAATCCCACTTTGATGATAACAGCACTTCTTTATATTTTTTGTCTTGTATAGTTTTTGACTGGTTCATGCATAATCTCAGCTTTCTGTGGGTACAAGTGCACAATGGTTTACAGACTCAATAAATGTACTCTAATTGCTTGAATGTCATTTTATGAACATGCTCTAAAGATGTAATTTGTCAGAGAAGAACAGTTCCTGTATCTATTTCTTGCAGTTTAGTGGCACTTAACCAGATGGCTCCCTATAGTTTTGGAGCAGTCAGTACACCTAGAAGGTAGGCTGACTTATGAGAACATGGTGGTTGATTAGGATCAGTGGGAGAGTTTCTCAGGCATAGAATGTAGAAGAAGTAAAATAAATACTATATAAAGTTAGTTCATTAAAAACTGAACTAACTTAAAGTTCTACAGTAAAATTAAAATATGAATTATAATAACCTTATAAAATGTGATATCTTATGAATATAAATTTTGCCTTCATGATGTATTTCACATTGAAGTAATGGAAATAATCAGTTTTATTAGAAATAAAACAAATCGTTGAGTTTTACAGTAATGAGTTTGAATGGATATATATGTATGCATATATATACATATATATTTATATATACACAATAGGTCTGTTACTATTTCTGAAAATGATTGTTTTGAAATTTTATATCTTGAAATATATTATCAGACTAGGCTTGAAATTCATTAAATGGATAGTAAAATCTAATTTAACTTCCTCTAATACTCCTTTATTTTAATCTTATAAAAGTAAATGAGCTTGTCAGTTTTTAACTATGAATGTCTAATTTTAATTTATAAGATATATTTAATGAAACAAGATAGTTGCTATCTTCACACTACTCTAGAAACTTCCTATCATATAGATTCATTTCGAATTTAATG
>PVKS010035475.1:0-20046 GCA_004027875.1 Aplodontia rufa
TTTTTTTTTTTCGATGTTCATAGCAGCACAATTTACTATTGCTAGGCTATGGAAACAACCCCGGTATCCCTCACAGGAAGAATGGATCCAAAAACTGTGGTACGTTTATACCATGGAATATTACACAGCAATTAGAAACAATGACATTGCAGCCTTCGAGGGTAAATGGATGGTTATGGACATTTAAAATTTTAAAGAGCTTATTTGAGCAGTCAGTGCATGAACTGGGCAGCTGCAGAGCGCGTGTGGTTTGAGGCTCTGCAGAAAGGCAATGGTGGGAAGGTTTTATTAGGATGAATGTGGAAGCAAAGCAAAGGAAATATTTGATTGGTTAACATGGAGCAAGAACCTTGTTTGGACCATACCAGTGAAAAGTCCTTAGTTAGAAGTTGGTTGGCAGGTTTTGATTGGTTCAACTTAAATTTTGTTTTATTCTTTCTACTGAGTTGGGTTTTGTTTTGCTTACATGGGAATTCCAGGCACTTGAAGCCACCTCATTCTGATGGCTTCCCAGTTAATTGCCTACTTTTAAGGATAAGGACATTGAGGGTCTTAGGAATTAAATGAATTTTTCAGATTCTACAATTCTGCTTCCCAGTGCTTGTGACCTTTCCAAATAAAATAATTTGTATATGTATTTTTGATCTCTTGCAACCTGATAAATCCATAGTTTACCTATAATTCAGAAGCAAAGAGGGGAGAAGACAGAGAGTATGAATCCTTCTGAAATGAATCCAATTACATGGCATAAAAGAAAAGAAGTTTCATTTTGCCTTGGGCAGTGAAATACCTTGGACCCACCCTGGAAAGAGAGAAAAAGACCAAAGGGATGAGAAGAATTCAAGAGATTTACCCCAGGGTAGGAAGTGATTCTGATGAAATGGCACCTGAAAACCACATTTGTTCTGGGAGTCTGAGACCAGGAAAGATGTAGACATTTTCTTGGAAAAAGTTCAGACAAGAAGTCAGGAAGATATTTGAGGGGGGTGAAAGGCACTGACTTAGGAGGACAGGTTAAAGGAATTAAATAGGTTCGCTTTGGCTTAGAGACAGCAAAGATAGGCCTTGATAACCATCTGCAATTATTTGGGTGTCCAAATACCAAGGAAGGTAAAGTGCTACTTGGGGTGGAACAAAGGATTATAATTACATGAAAATTAAGGCAATGAAAAAAAAAAAAAGAAACTGGAACAGGAAACAATTCAC
Organism: Aplodontia rufa; assembly: GCA_004027875.1. Lineage (NCBI taxonomy): Eukaryota > Metazoa > Chordata > Mammalia > Rodentia > Aplodontiidae > Aplodontia > Aplodontia rufa. Next base: position 1,207 of record PVKS010035475.1, read on the forward strand.
ATTTGCGGCAATGTTCCAGGCAGTTTAGCTATAAACATTGTGGCCGTAAAGGACCAATTTACAATAGACCAAATGACAGAACGGACATCATTTATTACCTCAAAACTAATCTCACTTTAACATTGTAAATCATATTGAACTTGAATTCAGGTATCATCTAAGCAAAGTCCTTCAAGATTGTACTAAGCAGTTCTCACTGTTACTCAGCTGGACAACGTGGATACCCTTTGGCCATTTAGTCCTGACCTGGGAGTAACCTGATGTGATGGGAAGGGCACTGGATGCTTTCTCCAGGACGGGTCAGTGACTAAGAGGACACCTGGAAAGGTTAGCACTGGACTATGGTTGTACAGGGCTGTGGTTTAGCTCCGTGCCCTGAAGAAGGTACTGTGAATGTCAAGCTCATCCTACGTCTTTGATTTGATTAACCTCAGTTTTTGGATGCTGCACTTGACTTTTTTATATTCTGCTTTTGAAAGCTGGTTAGGAGACATTCATATTCTGTAAATACTTGCCGTTTGTTCTTTTTTTTTTTTTTAAGAGAGAGAGAGAGGGATAGTGAGAGAGAAAGAGAGAATCAATTTCATTTAGTTTTTCATGTGGCTTTCGTTGCTCCAACACTTTGTTGTGTACATGGTGCTGGGGTTCGAACACAGGTCCTCCCACATGCCAGGCAAGCACCGTAACTGCTAAGCCACACTGCTCCAGCCCAATATTTGCCTTTCTTAACTATTTCTTAAAAAGTATTTTGAGATAGTCTATCAAGTCCCTAATGTATACTTATTTTCACCCATGTGCTTATAGCCTGGTTGGTAATTTACTTTTGGGAATAATCTTGCAACTAACAGTATTTCTCAAACTTTCTGTCATGAGAGATTAGCTTCCTTTTCTTTAAATTTCATATTTTGTGGACTGATACTTTTTAGGATACAATAAAATTGTGAGAAAAAGAAATAAAGATCCCTAAGACATGCAAAGTTCAAATTTTAGTTTACTTGCTTTTAAAGTTAACAGGGAAAATTTATATTTTTAAATTGTTACAAAATTTCTAAACACTGTCAATGTAAACTTTTGATTCTGCCATTTCCTGAACAAATTGCATCAGGCAGTACATATATCTACCTAGAGGATGAACTTGCTTATCCCTGAAATGGACATAATGTTGTATAACATCAAAATATTTCACCGGACATTCTGATTCGCAAGACACTCAACCCTTCTCTGAGAACAATTCCTCTTTACAGAGAATTAGTTTATTGGAACTAAGGGCACTAAGAAGTTGAAATTAAATAAAATCCAATGCTAGCAGCATGGGAAATACCTGCAGATTCATTGGGGGAATAATAAATGGGGACAACTCAAGCAATACTGTGGCCATCTGCTTAGTTTGAAGTATTATGGGTTAAAGTAGGAGAAATTTACTATCGTTAGATTTAGGCAAGAGGAGGGTGTGCTTAGCTTTCAATGGGCAGCAATCTGCTAAGCTATCAGACATCTGAGGGGAAAAAAAACATGGTAATTTGATTTGCTTGTTCAAGTTCATTTTCTGGCCTTCAAAGATCTAGTGAATCCTAGAACATCTTCTGTTTCCTGGATCCTAGACATGTGTCCTGAAACGAAACTTTGCTGTCCTGGAAACCATGATGGATTTATTATTTTTTTTATCTTCCATTTTATTTTTTTCATTTATTCATATCGTTGCCTTCACTCAAGCACTCACTTGTTTCACAAATTTATCAGTCATTTTATGTCAAAGATGATATTAATGAATTGAGATGACTGGCATGTCCCTTCATACACTATTTATTTTGTGATTCTGCCTCATGACAAGCGGTACCTATGCACAAAAGAAAGCCTCAAACAACATTCTAAAACAGCTAATAACAGAATCGTGAAGTGATCCAGAAAGCACTGCATTTATAATTTAATTGTACATCTTTTCTTAACACAATTGTTTATTAGATGTTCTTGGTTTTATAGGTCCAAAACTTGGTGAAGTATTTAAGAAAAAGTCTTCAAATATGGCTAAACTAATGCAGACATTTGAAATGGAAGTATCTAGTGCTGTATATCAGAAGAGTTTCCAGAATTAAAGTTTTCATTAAAGGACACAGCATGACTTTAAGATCCAGACAGAACTGAATACTCAGCCCTGCTTTAGCTCTGTGACATTTTGGGCACATTATGTACTCTCTGAGCCTCAGTGTCTTCATCCATAAAGTGGAGTGTGTAAATATCAGGAAAAATGGGTGTTTGGCACCAAATGTTCAGGCTTCGATGTTGGAAAAGGAGTCAGGCCTAAAAGCAGCTTAGCAAAGCCTTTTTGTTGGGATGGGCAGCTCTTGGAGCAGATTCACCACCCAGCCACAGTGAGGCCAGGCTGAGGAAGTGGCATTGCCCCCTTGGGCAGCACCTTTATGGTCTGGGGTGAGCAGAGGAAGTTTGGGGGTGTCCTCCCTCAGGGATTGGCTGGTGACTCCATCAATCATCAAGCAGTTGTGAGACACTATAGGGACTTGTCTGCCAGCATCTGATTGGTTGTTCCTTTACCCATGCAGGCTGCCTGATGCCCTGCCCCCAGCCGCCTGGAGTCCACCTAACAGAGTGACCTCTGCCTCCTTTGCAGAATTGTTACAAGGTTTAAATGAGAAAGGATTTAAAGGCAGCCAATATGGTGCACTGTATGGAAAAGGAATTACTAAATGGGTTGCCCTTCCTTACCTCTAGTAGGCTTTCAGGATTTCAGGTTCCCACACATTATTTGTCAGTATTGATGAGACGGTTATACTGAGATGAAAATTGTGAAGCCCATACTCCCTTGAACAAATGAATAGAACAGATTTCTGCTTCACAGTATAGCCAAGACCATGTTTCTGTTGCAGTTAGAATGTATTTTCTGGACACCAAATGTAATCATTTGATTTATATCTTAAAAAATAGTTGCTTTTTTAAAAATCCTTTTTAAAGTTAATGCTAATCTTAGACTGTACAAGAACACAATGATATTCATTAAATTTATAGTAATTTTGAAGCTAATTTGAATATTGTAGTCAGGGACTACCATCCTGAATCCTATAGCAGTGTGCTCTTTGACTGCATCTGGCTGGCCTTTACGTGGGTCTCACATAGAAAATGGTACCAGCGCCCATTCCCACAATTGTCTTCAAGACTGCAATGCTAGTCCTTGTTTCCATAGCAATTTGCCATTTTAAAATGTTTATCCATTTAGTCTTTGAATATCTACGTGATTTGGTCTTTTAATCGTATGTTTCTCTTTTATTCTCTCTGTGTCCTGCATTCAAAATGATAATTCTTCATCTCCCTGTTTGTTCTCAATGAACTCCACTATGTAGTGGTAACTGTTGTGATGTGTTTTCCTTCTTTCTGAAGAAGGATTAACTTTCTGTCTCTTCTCAAAGTCAACGGATCACGTACTGACAAGATCAACCAAGGAGTATTGTTGCCTGAACAGAATGCTTTAGAATAATAAACTGAAGCTTTCATTAAAATAAATAATATTAATAACAAAAAGCACAGGTTAAGAAAAGTTTGTGAGCATGGAATATGCTGGTAGAGACTGGTTAACATAATTTAACATTTTAGCAAAAAGAAACGTGAGTAGTTTGTTCATGAATGCGAATCTGAGATATAGTTAAACAGAATAATATTCAGCCTTAAAAAAGGAAGGATATTCTGTCTCATGTAACATGGACAAATGTTACATGAATGAAATACTAAATGAAATAAACAGCCATAGAAAGACAAATATTGTATGATTCCACTTAAATGAGGTTCCAGAAAGTGATTGTATTCACATAGAGAGAAAGCAGAATGGTGGTCACCAGGAGGTTGGGGGAGGGAGAAATGAGAAATTGTTTTATGAGTAGAGTTTCAGTTTTGCAAGATCAAAAGAATTCTTCAGATTGGTTGCACACCAACAGAATGCATTTTACACTCCTAGATTATACACTTAAAAAGGATAAAGGGTAAATTTTATGTTCTGCATATTTTATCACAATTTTAAAAATGACTATAGGAATTACCCCCAAAATGTCTGTTCTCTGAGACAACCCACATTCTCTCTTGAATGTGTCCCTGCTTTCCTAAAAGAAATGTCTGTGTCTCTAAGAGAAACAGAGAGAACTACAGTAATTTTTAAAACCACAAAGATTAAATAAAAGAATTTAGCTGTCATCTACAAATTTTTCCTACCCCCTCTACTTTATGATCATACTTGGTCCGTTGTACAACTTTTAAACTGAAATAACCTTGGTATTAGGACATCAGGAATGTAATTTGTACAATTAGAAGTGTTATCTCTCCCCATGACCCTCCTTGCCCTTGATCAGGATTATATAAACAGCGTTGCAGAAAGGTCAAAAAAAGCTCCTGGAAATTACCAGGTTGCTGCAACATATAATACACGTATCAGTCTTTTTCTGATCATGGCCCTGGTAGAGTACAGATCTCATTAACTTTGCCATCTTTTTTTTCAGTTTTGTTTCCTTCATCGGTTTCCATTTCTGTCAGTCAGTGTCACATGGCACTTCCAGCTTTATCCCTGTTTGACAAGGTTAAGCCCGTTGATGATCTGCAGTTCTGTTCAGCTTTATTTTCCATAGATTTTTCCTGATAACTATAGCAAGTACTCTGGAGTATGTGTTAGAAAGTGAAAAGAATCCACAAGGTTTTTATTAGAGTTTGTATTCACACATTCACTAATTTTCTGAATGGCACAATATGTCAGTGTCCTGTGTAAAGATTTAATTAGGATATAAAAGCATTTTTCTACATTCAAAAAAATTCAAGTCTGACGGTCAGCCTTCAATGCACGTCTTCAAAGTCAACTTAGCGTTTTCATTTATTCAGTTTGTAGAATACAATTGTTTTATTCTGTTGCACTTTACTTTGATATGTGCTAAATGAATATGATAATTGCAATGAGTAATTCAATCTTTAATTACAAGTCAATATTATAAGAAAGAGTTTACCAATACTTGTTAAGTATTTTTTATAATAGTCAAACAGATAAACAGCTTGTAGTTCTTTTATCTTTGCTCAATTCTTGCTGTTGTTCATTTTTTTTTTGTTAATTTGTCCACGCTGAGCATAAATGCTGCATAGGAAGGTATAACAGTCATGTGGCAATCACCAACATGTATTTAGTTTTCCCTGTGTAACAGACTCTGAAAATATTTTCAGTGTTTACTCACTTATGTTCCTCAACCACGTTTTAGGATGATAGAACAGATTAAGAGAATGAGCCCACGTTGGTGGAGCTAGGAAGAGGCAAATCATGGGCTTGACCCAGTGTGCCTGGTATCAAAGCCTAGAACTGCTTATTTTCTAAACTATTTCTTTATATGTGTTTAGTTGCATTCTTAATTTAGTGCCATATGTATTATCATTTTATATTGATAAGTTAAAAATCTGTTTATACTAGCTTGGACTGAAGAGGAGAGAGAGAGCACAAAATGGACAGAGGACTTTGGATTAGAAATTACTGCCAACAGAAACAAGTTTGGAAAACTGCTGCAACCCCAGGTTATGTCTTATGGAAAAGGAGGGATGACTCAGAGAGAGCAACCAAGCACATAGAGTCAGGAGATAGGTGGAGGAGGATTGGGCTGGGCTATAATCAAGAAAGTGGTCCTGGCTTGCTCAGTAAGATAGACTGGCACACAGACAAGAAGGAAGGAAGGAAGAATGGATGGAAGGAAGGAAGGAAGAAAAGAAGGAAGGAAGGAAGGAAGGAAGGAAGGAAGGAAGGAAGGAAGAAAGGATGGAAGGAAGGAAGAAAGGAAGGATGGAAGGAAGGAAGGATGGAAGGAAGGAAGGAAGGAAGGAAGAATGGATGGAAGGAAGGAAGGAAAGAAGGAAGGAAGGAAGCAAGAATGGATGGAAGGAAGGAAGGAAGGAAGACTGGATGGAAGGAAGAATGGATGGAAGGAAGGAAATGAAGCACAAATCACTTATTTCAGGTGATATGACTTCATATATTGTTTACCAATAGATTATCAGATTTGAAAGATAAACCTTCAAGGCCTGTAGGTAAATGTTGAAATAACTTTCAATGTCAAAAGAATTAGACTGCATTCAACTTTTGAAAACTAATAACAAAGCAGAAAACACATCAGTACATTTTAAAATTATCAGTGAAAACCATGCATTTGTCATGGAACCAAGGTGTCAGTGAATGAATATTAAGGCTGTTATGTCAGTCACCTTTACACTGCTGCAACAAAAAAACGTGAGAAAAACAAATTAAAGGAGAAAAGATTTATTTCGGGCCATGGTTTCAGTTCATTGTCAGTTGGCTCCATTATTTCTGGGCCTGTGGTGAAGCAATACTTCATGGTGGAAGGGAGCTGTGAAGCAACTACTCCCCTTATGATGGCTGGGACAGAGAGAGGAAGGGAGGGAGAGAAAGGGAGAGAGAGGAAGAGGAAAGAAGGGGCTGAGCACAAGATGTGCCCTTCCAGAGCCTGTCCCCAGTGACCTACTTTCTCCAACTAGGACCCAGCTGTGGCCGCTTCTACCACCTCCCAACAGTTCAATTATGAGCCCATCAATGAATTAATCCATTGATAAGATCAGAATCCTTATGATCCAATTAGTCTCCAAAAGACCTACTTCTGAACATGCTGCACTGAGTACCAAACCTTCAACACACAAGCCTTTGGGACATTCCAGATCCAAACTATAATAGCTAGAGAAAATGATTCTCATCATATAAGAACTTAGGAAATTCTGTACTAACTGCTTCTTCTTGAGGAATCTACTATTGAGTGGTAACCAGAAAAATTTCATCAGAAGAACTGATGGTAACCATTAGAAAATATGTAAATATGTGTCTGGGACTAAATAAAAGCAGAAATTACAGTGGAACTTACAAATGCTATATACTATCGTGAATTAGAAATAATGAAAAGAAAACTTGGGAGAAGAGGGGCAAAAAGAAGAAAATGGAAAAAAATCATTATTAAATAAGCAATTGGTGGATATCAAACATGATAGGGAAAAAACTCCTGATAAACCTGATAGTAAAAGTTGAAATAATAAATTAGGACACTGAGGCATTAAAATAGTTACAAAAGTAATTACTAGGAAAATGATAATAAACACTAGTTAAAAATGAGAAAAGACCATATAATCATACAGAAAAATAAAAATCACAACATAATACCCAGAATTATAAAGTATTTTGATAGAGTTGAGAGAAGGTATCAGTCATATCATATGCAGGATATTTAAATTGGTTTAATTCACTTTATTAAAAAGAAAATGATTTACACAAAACAAGATGTGACTATGTGTTATATGCTTAGGACATGACCAGCTATTCTACGCTTTGATTTAACTCCTAGAAATTTTTCAGCACAGGAGCATCCTGAGATATATAGGAATGTTCACAGCAGTATGGTTCTGCACAATCCAGTACCAGAAAAATCCAGTTGCTCACCAACTATAGAATATATAAATAAATTTGGATATATAGTACATAGAACAGTGCATAACATATAGTAGAAGCACTTATAGTGCATATATTTATACGTTATGCACATTATGTGTATAGTATATGTCAATGCACAAAAGTTACCAGTATCAACATGGATGAAACTAAAAAACTGTTGAGTGAAAGATGCAAGCCATATAAGAATATATATTATTTGATTTTACTTATGTAAACTTAAAATCCTGGCAAAATCAAGTAGCAAATTATTCAGTGATACACACATACAAAGTATAACTATGAAAAGAAAAGACTAACAGATTCAGGATGGGGTTTGCCCCTAGAAGGAAGGAAGAGGTCACCAGGGAAGGACACTCATGAATTCCCTAATATATTGGAATACCTGTCTCTATATATGTTCTATTTAAAACACAAATAAAAGGATGTATGTTTTATATACTATTTGGTATGGATGGTATCTTACATTTAAAAAACAGTTTTAGAAGAAAGGAAAATGTTGCCTGGAACGTATCTAATAATTTGTTAAGAGTCTTGCTTTCACAAGATGTTCTTTGTAGCTTAGAGATAAATTCATAAAATGTTAGTCTGTCTCTGGTTTGTTAAAGTAAACCAGGAATTTTTTTTTTAAGACATTTCACTGTGTAAGAACAGGGTCACGAGTTTCAAGGCTGTTTCTCTGAGCAAGGAAAAAAATGCAAAGATAATAACTTGGCTTCAATTCTATTCCATACTTAAGTTGCTAAAGAACGCTAGTCCACACTCAGCCATCTGTAGTGTGCAGACAGGGCAGGGAAAGTAACTCGTGTGAATTCAGGGACTTATCTTTCTGACATTCTGGCCCAGAAAAGAGAAACAGGGGTATGGTACTATCATTGAGTCAACATTTTCCCACAGTGTGTCTCAAATTTCATAGCCCTTGTTAAGTAAGTTGATAATAGCCCTATTCCCAGGGAGCAAATGTTAATGTCATTTAAATAGAATCTGAGTAGGGGATCTGATGAGCCAAAGGACTCACTGACGGTCTTGAGAGATCAAGAGTGGTAAACATATGAAGAAAGCAAAACTTTTTGCCTTGCCATTTTGCAAATTATTTAACAATGCGCTTGAGGGAGAGAAGGTACAGATGATTCAACTTGAATTCTTCTGTTTCAATATAAGCAGGTGCAATGGTCTCTAGAATGCTTATTTTATTTTTTTCTTCCCCTTTTGTCCTTTCCTCTTTCTTTACCTTATTCCTTCCAAAATTTTTTATATCGATTTATCATTTGGTAGTGGAAATTAAGCTCTTGGAGTGCTTTACCACTGAGCTACATCCCTATCTCTTTTTATTTTGTAACAGGATTTCTCTGAATTGCTGAGGGTCTTGCTATTGCTGGCTTCCAATTTTTGATCCCTTAATCTCAGCTTCCCCAGTTGCTGGGATTAAAGATGTGTACTTCTATTTTTTTCTTAACATCTCTTCGTTTTCTTAGTAGCTGATCCATCGTGTAGGGACAAGTTAAGGTTAGAGATTAAGTGAAATGATTTACTTTTTTCCCTTTGTTTCAAATACTGATGATTACTGTAGCTGGGTGTGAGACCGGATAGCCTCAGTTTTCATTGTCACTTGTATGTGACCTAAACATGTGCTTGCTGGATGGAAAGCCTTTCTATCAAATACCTTTTGTAAGTGTTAAATAAGTGTAAATAAATAATAGAACTTGAGGAAACAACAAAATGGGGATGTTAGATGATCCATTTTGATACAGATTCCATGAATGCAGCTTTGACTGTATTTCTTTGTCTGATTCATTCCTATATGTGTTTTTTAAAAATTTTTAAACAGCCATACAAGTTTTTAACAAAATAATATAAAATGTGTATAGATTCTGGATATTAAAATTACCCCAGGAGTGACCCCCCAATTACCCACCCTTATCCCTCCCTTCCCCTTCCCACATATCTCTAAAAAAGGATTATGTTGTATAGCATTACATCTTATGTGTTTTTAACCAGCTCAGAACAAAGCAGGTATTTAACAAGTATTTACTATTGGCGCAAATTGGTTAGGTTTACAACTTTCTGCTTGGTCATACAAAAGGATCAAAATATCCACATTCTAAATTTTGAAACATCACATTCTGTGACTTGGAAATAAAATTTTGGGGGATTTTAGTTACAGGTAGTAAACTGAATAGTTCTTCATGGTGGTATAAAGTAATGACACATGAATTGTATAAATAAGTATTTTTATAAAATGCTATTCATGCTAATCAAAAAGTAACAGTAATTTCATTTTTTCTCCTTGTAGAAAAAGATTGGTATAGATTGAAATTTATTGTGGTTGAAATGTGATTGGTTCTCCAACACTGCTATGATTTCAATATAATTTGTGTTCTCCCAAAGATTCATGTGTAAGTAACTTGGTCCCCATAGTGGCAGGGTTTTTTGTTTGTTTGTTTTTATTTTTAAAGAGAGAGGGACAGTGAGAGAGAGAAAGAGAGAATCAATTTTATTTAGTTTTTCATGTGGCTTTCATTGCTCAGGCACTTTGTTGTGTACGTAGTGTTGGGGTTTGAACTTGTGTCCTTGTGCATGGCAGGCAAGTGCTGTAACCACTGAGACACCATAGTGCCAGTTTTAGGAGGTGATGTGAAATTTCAAAAGGTGGGACTCAGTGGGCGGTCTTTAGGTCATTGGGAGCATGAAGTAGTTCTTGTGGGACACGTTGAGTTCTTAGGACAGTGTTAATTTTTGTTCGTTAAACATGGTCTTACAATTAGGAGGGATTCATTGTCAAACAATCAAGGACAAAAGCGTAATAACAGAATAAGCCAAGGCTGGTGCCAGTCCATGGTTTACCCCTGTTGGGTTCCCCATGGTTCCATATTTCCCCCAAGTTAATTGGACTTCTCCTAGAAGTCAGAGGTTCCCCTCTGATTAGATTCCCCCATACTACCTTCCTCTGGTCTCTTTGATGTCCTTCCTATTCCCCCCATCCTCCTCCCCATGTCCCCCAGGAACTTAGGCAAGGTTCCCCATGATCATGTAAAAATTCATACATGTTGAGGTAATTGTTAGCTTAGCCATCTATCATTCTGTTTCTGCTTGTATTCTAGCTTCCACAAATGAGAGAAAACATTCGGCCCTTGAGTCTCTGAGTTTGGGATACTTCACTTAGCAAAATTTGTTCCATCTCCATCCATTTAGCTGCAAATGCCATAATATTGTTTTCTCTGATAGCTGAGTAGTATTCCATTGTGAGAATGTTATTATTAAAGAAACAAGTCTGGTCCTGCCTGTCCTCTATGTGACTGCCTTTGCTGTCCATTCTTTGCCCTTCGCCACAGTACCTTCACCAGCAATGAGCTGAGGTAGGTTCTATGCCCTTGAACACCCAAAACTGAGCTAAATTAACCTCTCGATATAATAGTTTATTGCAGGTTTTTTGTTATGATAAGTAAAAGCTGCCTAATACGAAAGCCATATACTAATCTGAAGTAGAGGAATTCAAGAGATTGAGAAAGAATGATTATCAGTAAGGGAAGACACATCTAAAAAATATTTTCCACTTTTGATGTAAATTTTTTTTTAAAGAATGAATTTTTTTTGTTGATGGTGGTTTTTGAGACAGGGTCTCACTCTGTGTCCAGGTTGGCCTTGAACATATGAACCTCTTGCCTCCATCTCCCACATATTGGCTTGAAATTTTTAACCAAACAGAATATATTTCTGTTAAAATACAGATTGCCTTCGGTAAGTAAGACATTAAGCACCACCATATATATTAACACTCCAGTGTGGATTTATTTCTCAAATTAAGGAGCCGCAGTGAGAAAAATGTGAACAAATGAGCATTCTACAGATAGGATAAAAGAGAATTAATATGAACTGCAGTGAGAGCTATCTAATGTGGTACTTCGCTTTTAGATCCTTTGGTACTCTTCCTGCGGGGTTTTCCATTTTAACACAGGATCAAAAATTTAAATTAAAGGGATTATGCTTTTATTGAGGGGATTTCAGTTTTCCCCCAGTGAGGGAGTTCTGGGGAGGGAGGACACTGAAGCATTTTTCATTCCACCTGCCCCCCATGAAATTACACTGAAGACGCAGCTGCTTACCCTATTCTGATGGGTGATTATGAAGTTGTGAGAGTATTATTATAAGTGTGAGTTTCAAAAAAAGTACAGAATAATGAGTTCAAAGTTCAAATAGGTAGTTAGCTTTTTCAAGTAAATACTTTGAAGCACAACACCCATTTTTGTATAAGCTATGATATATCTGATAAAAGAGTTACATTTGCATGTTTTTCTCCTCAGGAAGCCTGCCACATGGAAGTAATGATTAAGAACACGGGCTTTGAAGAGGAAAACTGTTTGAACATGGCTCTCACACTTATTAGCTAGGCTACTTTGATTTAGTCTCAACACCCAAGTCTCAGTTTACGTACTAGTAAAATAGGAATAACTGTGAAAGGTTGTTCTAAAATTTATTAGAAAGTACTTCATGAAATAACACAGTGGTTGTAATAGATGAACGTCTAATATCTAAGGAACAATGAATAGCATTGACAGGAGCTTGCTTAAAATAAGCAAGCAATGAATGCAGCATTGGTGTATGTGAAGTCTGCTCAAACAACTGTTGATCACCTTCCAGTTCTTAGTTATCAGAAAAAAATGTTAAATAAATTATTTTTCATTGATGTTTTCTTCAACTGAAATACAGTATTAAAGAGGAATAATAGATTCTTTCTCAAGGCAATCTTCAATCCCGTCTGTGTGGTCTGTATGGTTGATGTGTATTGGTATTTTTCATTAATGTTGATGTTGATGCCATTCTTATTGAATAGATTATTTTGGCATCTTCTCATAATGAAGCATGTATATAATTCCATGTTGCCTTAATTAAGAATCATGGGTATGTCTTAGAATACTGCATGGGAGGTTAGCTTTGATATTCTGACATTAAACCTAGTCCTATTAGCTATTTTTTAATGATAAAGAGCTCTTTCCTAATTACACTGATAGCTATATCCTAGGTGATGATTAAAGTAAAATTGATGGGAAAGGTGGCATAGTCATAAGCCACTTAATGATTGGGGAAACATTCTGAGAAATGCATTCATTAAGTGATCTCGTCCTTTCACAAACATCATAGGGTATACTTTCACAAACCTAGAAGTTGTAGCCTACCACGTAGTCAGACTACATGGACTATATGGCCACATACACAGTCCATCACTGACTAAGACATCAATTGTGGCTCATGACTGTATTTTGTAGGAGTTGAGTTCTATTAGAAATTTTGGTTGATTTGCTGACTTCTGTGTTCACATCTCCACCTGTTCCCAGTCGAGGTCAGACCTATAATTATTTTCCATTTCTAGGATTTCTCAGCACTTTTGAATACTTAGTACTTATTGGGGTAGTTTCCACAGCAAGTGTCTGCTCTTGTGGTGACAGCTATATCATGCGTTGACTTCCTGGAGGACCCAAGATGCTAGAAATGCCAGTTCCTCATGCCGGGTGGTCCTGCTACCAAATACAGTACTTTGCTAGTCCTTTTTGGGCCAAAGTCTCTGAAGTTGACTGAGAAACTGAAATGCAAAAATGGAGAGTGGTCAGACCAGAGAAAAATGGAATTCAATCTAAAATCTGCAGCAACCATCCCAGAAACCAACCAATTATTTATTGGACCCAGCTCAGGAGGTCAGCCTACTATCTAGAAGTCAATCTTGTGGGAGGTCAGACTACTAGGTCTCACAATGAGCCCAGAAACTCAAACATAAACACCTGTAAGAGTCAGCCCAAAAGTCTAGGACTTGATTAGTAATTGACAGCTTTCCTATTTGTTATTTTGTCTTTGCTTCCTACTTAGTTTCAACCCCAGCAAGCCAAATATGTACCCTTGACCAATTACATAAGATGCCTTACTTCTAGTTAGCTTGCCTACACCTTCCCCACACCAATATCTTCCATTCAGTGCTTTCCTAAAGCCCTTCCTTTCCCCACTCTAATGCTTAACTGCAAGTGATGGTGGCTGGTCAACTGAAATTATCCTGATTTCAGAAATATTAAGTTATGGGGGAAAAGTACATTAGAACTGAGAAATACAAGTGATGGTGGAGGGTTGTAGCAAACCCTGAACAGTCTTTACCCCTTCTCATTTAGCTGGTCTTCACTTATTTCTGTGCCTACCCATTGGCATGTATCAGCATGGCTTATCAAGTTGGTTCTCGCTTTCAGTACCATGCCTGACCAAAGATGCCATTTCACAGAGTCAAGTTGGCTGCTCCTTTCTGGCTCAGGTCACACACTCCAGCATCAGGCTGTGTCCAACTCTGGAATATGAAGCTTTGGTTATTTTTCTCACTGTCATGATGCATTGCCTAAGTAGGCAGTGCCACTGTCAGATACTCCATGTTTTTTTTATTTTTCCTCAAGAATAGATGTACATATGGGTGTGGTTTTGCATGCCTATTCCCAGTGACTCAGGAGGCTGAGGCAGGAGGATCACAAGTTCAAAGCTAGCCTCAGCAATTTAGCAAATAAGTTTCCCTAATAAGCCACTTAGTGTTGGGGACAAGGCCAACAAGACGCCTGGCCCGATGCCAGAGAAAAGAATTAGTGGTAAACAACTCTAAGAGGCCCAGCTGGCTTGTAATTAGCAAACTGCCTGACCGCATGACTAAGCTATTTGGCCGCTCATTTGTTACAATTGGTTGAATGTGTTTGCACTGTATCCCTATTGGTTGTTGTAACAGATAAATACCGGGCGGGCATACAGGGAAAAAGCATAGCCACTAGTCAGAGAAGCAGCAGCAGCAGAGACAGAGAAGAGCAGCAGAAGAAGCAGAGACAGAGAAGCAGCAGCAGCAGAGGCAGAAGAAGAAAACCTAACGTGCAGGCAGTAAGAGAGGAAGAAAAGCCTCGGCGGTAGAAATAGGGACTCTAGTGAGGCAGTAGAAACAGGGACTCTAAAGAGAGAAGATGTGAATAGCCTTGACTCTAAATGTAAAAGCCTTGCCTCTAGTGAAGAGGAAGGAGATGTAAAAGCCTCTAGTGAGAGGGGATGTATGTAAAGGCCTTGCCTCTAAAAGAGAGAAGGCAGAGAAGAAGGCGCTTGGAGGCCTCTAGTGAGAGAGAGGGAAAAATAAAGCGCTTGGAGAACTCAGGACCAGTGGTTCTACTTCATTCCCAGTTAACCGCTGACTGAGAGCCGTCTGGTTCCTGCTGGCTGGGACCGACAACTTAGTGAGACCTTGTCTCCAAATAAAAAATAAATAAAATTGGGAATGTAGCTGAGTGGTTAAGCACCTGTGGGTTCAAACCCTGGTACGAAAAAAAAAAAAAGAACAACTATCTTCCAACATGGCAGTGAGATGTTCTTTTTTTAACCCTTGAAAATGTGGAGAAAATCAATGTACAAGTGACATGTTTGGCATATCATCCTATAACAATTAACTGAATTTCATCTCAATAGAATTCAACAGCTTCTTTGGAGGTCACAAAACTTTCACTAGATGCTTAGTGGCTGAATGGCTAAAATTAAACTTTCCTATCAGGGAAAACTTTATAATGAACCCCTCAGCACTGTATAGTTTGTTCCCCCTCTTTCTTTCTTTTTTTTTAGAGAGAGAGGGAGACAGTGAGAAAGGGAGAGAAAGAGAGAATCAATTTGGTTTAGATTTTCACATGGCTTTCGTTGCTCAGACACTTCGTTGTGTATGTGGTGCTGGGATTCGAACCCATTTCCTTGCTGTAACCACAGAGCCAGTGCTCCAGCCCAATTTGTTCCACTTTTAATACATTGCCTGGTAAGTGACAGGCAATGCATTTATCTTTCTCAATGACAGCTCCTCTAGCCACTCCCTCCACCATCTTCCCTGTTCCCAGCTCTAGTTTATCTTGTGGCAATCTTCAATTTTTAGGGTCCAGAAAACACTAGCTCTTTGTGATTGATAAAAAAAAAAAACTCAATTTTCCAGAGTCACATATGTGCATCATTTATGGTAAATTTGTGTCCTCCAGCTTTATTTCTTCCTTTGTTTTCTGCTGTATACACAATACCGTATTGTTTTAAGGATGCTTTATAGTGTCATCTCCACGCAAATGAGGAAAGTAAAACATGCTGCGATGCACCATGCATTGTGCAATCAGAGCAAATAACCTAGGTGACTTGATCTGCAGAACAGATGCCTTCCACCCCCGCTAGGCTCACATATTTACACCTGGTGACAATGTTGCCACAGCCCACTTCTCAGGAGTTTGCCTTTGATATTGAGGGCAAGAGACATCCTGATTTCAGAAAATTAAATTATGGAAGCAAAGCACCTTAGAATTGAGAAACATGGTCATTATAAAGTGGATAAAACCCCAACCCTCCGCAGTTGGAATGCTTAGACAGGTTTGCCACCAGGGTGGCCAAGCCCTTGAAAGACGTCACCTTGAGAGGCTGTTGCAAAAGTCAAGAATCCAAAGACCGACTTAATGCCTCTCTTTCTCTTGTGCCTCAAAGATGGTCCTTTGGCAAGTCCTCCAAAATATATCTGGACTCATATTCCAAGGCACCGGCATCTTGTCCCTGGGCCACTGCAGTGCCTCTCTGTCATCCATCCATCATCTCTGCCATTCTCTTTCTCTCTCTCTCTCTCTCTCTCTCTTTTTGTTTTAGAGAGAAGGACAGAGAGAGAGAGAGAGAGAATCAATTTTTATTGTGCTTTTCACATGGCTTTCGTTGCTATGACACTTAGCTGTGTTCGTGGGTGCTGGGGTTTGAACCCTTGTACCTGCACATGCTGGGCAAGCGCTGTAACCGCCGAGCCACCGCTCCAGCCCCTTTCTCTGTATTCTTAACAGCACAGTGGAATTGCCTTTGTTCCCCCACATTTTTTTTTATTGGTGTATTATAGTTGTACATATTGATGGGATTTGATGTTACAGATTTGTATATGCATACTATATAACTCAGAATTACCTTTTAATAAATGTGATCGCATCACTCTTCTGCTAAAATCCCTTCAGTGGATCCCGGCTGCAGATCAGATAAAGCCCAAACTCGGCCGTGCCCAGGCCTGCCTCCTTCTCTTTTCTGTTCCCCTCTCCCTCACACGAGCACCCACAGGCTTCCTCCCGTCTCCTTGTGCTGCCAAGCTTTCTCGCCCCAGGGACGCACACCCCAGCAACAGCACCACTTCTCATTGTACACTCATAATTTCTCACTTGCCTTATGTGTCAACTCCTCAGAGAGGCTTTTTCTGACAGCTCTGTCCAGATGGGTTTCCTCTCCCCATTTCCTTGCCTCTGCACCTGCATTTTTTATACTCTACCATTTATTACCTTTGTTGTACTTATTATTTGAAATTATCCGTTTACTTGTTGGTGATTTTTCTAACCTTGGGAAAGCAGCATGTTTGTTTGGTCACTTGTCAAACGCTTGGTGCATAATAATGATACATAATTATCTTTGGATAAAAGCATCAAAGGAACTGAACTCCACACACAAACCGGACTAGAGGACTCTGTTGGCAGATAGGGCCTCACCCCAGCTCTAGAGGAATCGGCATTTCCAGTTGGACAATATTACATGGTGGAGAGACTGTCGGCTGAGGAATGAGAGGTCTGACTGCAGGCTTTTGGCTTTGCCATATAAAAGCTGCATTAACTTGACTGAGCACTTAACCTCCCTACAATTCTGCTACCTTATTTTTGTAAAGGGAAAAATAATGCCTGCTTGTCATCACTTGCTGCAAAGATTGTAGGAGACTGATGTATGTGAAGTTGCCATGAAAAGTTAAGTCCTTCTGCAGATATGGAGGTAAGGAACAAGTTAAGAGAGCTGTTTCAGGGCAGACACTTAGCCACAGCTGCTGCAAGAGCAAAGGCCAAGCACTAGCCTTGGGCACAAAGCCAGAGCCTAACTAGCTGTAGGTGTGACTGAACATGGATTTTTGGGGCATTGGCATTTGGGATCTTTAGCTTTCTACTGCTAGGGTCAGATGCGTCTCCTAGTGGACATCAGAGAGGAGAGTGTTCATGGGCTCTGGTTGCAGGTTTGAGATAACCTCAGACGAAGAGATCCCACAGCCCTCTTCCTGCTCC
This sequence comes from Aplodontia rufa, assembly GCA_004027875.1. NCBI lineage: Eukaryota > Metazoa > Chordata > Mammalia > Rodentia > Aplodontiidae > Aplodontia > Aplodontia rufa. The sequence goes on from PVKS010035475.1 coordinate 18,760, forward strand.
TCCTCTCCTCTCCATATCTTCAGGCTTTCTTCTTCTAGTGCCACTTCCACTCTATAAATTTCTTCTGTAGAGGAAGGAACTGAAGTCCATTCACAGTGTAAATAATTAGACAGTTGGAAAAATGTTTGCTTGTATCAGGTAATCCCAGGCTGAAGTTAAATTTAATGAGACTTTGTAAAATTTCAAGCATCATTCAATGGACTTGGGACACATTTGGGAATGATTTCCTTTGTGTGCCTCATCCTTATATTCTTGTACCTGTGACTCAGGTGGCTCTCTCTCATGAGATTTTAGCACTTCTTCCAAGATGTCTGTGGGCAGTGACAGCACAGCCAGGACTGCATGTCCGGGTGCTCTTGGTGTGTTGAGTGTCATTTCCAGACTAATGGGTAGGATCCGTGCTATGCCTTCTTGCTTCCTGTCCCCTCCCAACGATGAGTGAGTGCAGAAGATGACCCAGTCCTAAGGGATGGCATTCACGCCATAGCGTGAATGAAGCCTGGGTCCTTGGGTACTCAAGCAATGGGAGATTCTCTGCTCTCAGGAACATTTGCCCCAGATTGTTTGATAAATGAGTAATAAACTTCCATTGTGTTAAATCACTGAATTTTAGGATTTTTGCATTAAAAACCACCAGTGTTATAACTCACATAAGAAGCACTTTCTGGGATTAAAATTGAAGACAGGATGCAATTTTGTCTGCCTTACCATGTCAGAATTAAGCATTATAAAACATAAATTATTTAGTACCCAAAGAAGAGTCAGCCCAACTTCTATAATCTAAATATAAGTAATGAGAGTTAACAAGCGAAAACATAAAATCCATCAGTATTAACAGAAAAAATTTTTTTTCTCTAATATGTAAATGAGTTCAGAAACTGTTTTCCCATCTTCTAAGAAGTTGACCAAACTATCCAAGTCGAATTATGAAAGCCTGTAAAGCAAGTTAAAGGCTGTAATCTTTGTATTCAGCGATGATTTATTTTTATTTTTGACGCTGCATCTTCCTGCCCTTTTTATCTTTGTCTGCCTCATTGTTTCTACTGTTGCTTTGAGAGTAAGCCAGAAGGTGGTAAAAGCCTGTTTCTCCAAGTCACGGAAACAGCTGACATCCTGTCTCTCTCTATTAATGAGTAATAGACAGGTGGATATTTACCAGTGGCTCCAGCTGAATTACAAGACTCATCATGAGCCAGGCTGGGCGGCTTGTCTACTGTGGCTCACCAAGGTTTCTCAACAAGTGGGGACAAGTTTGTACATTGCTGTCTCTCTCTAAATAGTCATAAC
>PVKS010035476.1:0-20050 GCA_004027875.1 Aplodontia rufa
CCCATTGATTAGTTACAATGTCACAGAGCATCCTCACAGGTGCCCATTGATTAGTTACAATGTCACAGAGCATCCTCACAGGTGCCCATAGAGGACGGTTGGGAAAGGGCTTCCTCAGGGAGTCATTTGAGCTAGGATCTGGTACCTGGACGATGACTTGGGGTTAGTTAGGCAAAGAAGAGGGACAAGTGACCAAGCCAGTCCCGAATGTCTGTACATGTGATCCCCTGGAGGAAATGGAGGATCAGTGGGACCAGATTGCAGACAACGGGGCCAGGAAGTCAGGCAGAGCAGAGGGTGCAGGGCCTACATAAACATAACCAGGTGGAGAAACAGGGTTCATCCCAAGGACAGTGCTGTCTGCACTCTCGTGGCACTGATGACCGGCCACCCCTAACGGACCAGACGCACTGCCTCCAAGTCACAGACCTGCCCATGTCTGCAAGTAGACCATGAACTTGGGGAGTTCGGGGCGAGTCCTGACGCTTGCCTCACATCATCTCAGCCCCTGGTAAAGTGGGCACTGACCCATATTCTACTAGCATGACCTGAAGGGGGCCTTCGAGTGGGTGGCTTCTTGCCCTTCCTGGCGCCTGGCTTGCCCTGGAGCCCAAACTCCATGCTGACCGTGTTTCCAAAGCACACTTCTGAGAGGCGGAGCTGCAAGCTCAGAGGAAGAGGACAATGTCAACGTGAAAAATATCCCTCCAGGTCTACATGGCAGTCAAAGCGTTTTAACTGATAAAAATGATAAGCCGAGGTGGAACCAAGTGCGTCTGGACCTCAGCTTGGCGGATGCTCAGGGTAACAGCTGCCCATCCCGAATTACTCACCCAGAGGGTAGCTGGATGGTGGCAGATGAGTTCCCCACCTGAATTCCTTGGCTGGTGCTACGGTTTGCACACATCCCCCAAAAGTTCACATGTTGAAAACTTAAATCTGCAACTTCATAGGTCCGTGGTGTTTGGGGGCGGGGCCTATGGCAGTTGCTACAGTTGGGATCTTGAGCGTCCTTCAAGGTCTCAAGTGTGCAAGGCGTGGTCTCCAACTTGGGCTGCTGGGAGGCAGTGAGACCTTTAGGAGGTGTGGCCTCATGGGAGGTCTTTAGGTCATTGGATGTGTAAGCCCTTGAAGGGGGTTTTGGGAGCCCCAGTCTCTTCCTCTTTCTCTTGCTTCTTTGCTATAATGTGAGTGGATTTGTTCTAAATGTGTTCTTACCACGTGGTGCAGCCCTGCTACAGACCCAAAAGCAATGGGGAGAACTGATCATGGGCTGGAACCTCTATAACCATGAACCCAGATAAACCTTTTTTCTTTATAAGTTGACCTTGGGTATTTGTTATAGTTATGGAAGGTAACTAACATAGGGGGCAATTAGGATTAGATGAGGTCCTGAGAGTGGGGCCCCCTGGATGGGATTAGTGGCTTCATAGGAAGAGGAAGAGAGGCCTGAGCTGGCCCACCTGCCCCACCATGCCCTCCACTATGCTAGGATGCAGCAGGAAGATCCTCACCAGATGTGGAGCAGCAGGCTCTTGTACTCCCCAGGTGCCAGGCCACGAGCCAAACTGACTTGTATTCGTCACGAATTCCCCACTCTGTGGGGCTCACGAACGCAGCACGGTGGTTACGCACTCCACCATTTACTGAGCTCTTAGCACACTGCAAGGATGGAAGATGCTAGAAGCCTTGCTTCATCTGTGGCCCCCTCCCCCGGACCATACCCCTTTCCTGGACCTTCAACAACTCCTGGTGTATAAAGGCACTGACTTTGGCAAACAGCCTACTATGCGCCAGGAGCTGCGCTAGGCACTTGGCCTGCTCCGCCTGCTGCGTAATCCTCACGACCACACTGGAAGGCAGAAACGATCCTTTCCAGGCTACAGATGGGATTCTGGGGCTTAGGTCTTCAGCTACAGCTCTCCCGAGCGGAAGGCAGCAACGTTTGGACCCACTGCTCATCCCTCCTCCAGAGGTTGATGAGGGAGCAGAGAGAGGGGTTCTGCTGGAAGGGGACCTGGGCCCTCCTGCAGCCACACCCTGAGAGCAGAGTCCGCAGTTCAGACAGCAAAAGCCACAAGGGCCAAATACGCCACCATGTTTCTGAAAGAGAAAACAGAATCCGCTGTGTGCTTAGGGATAAGATGATTTCACAAGTGACTGGGTTCAGTAAATATCCACTGAGCCCTACCGTATGCCAGTCACTGCGTGCTTGGGGCTCAATAAACACCAAAAAAAATTACAACGGCGCCAATCGCAGTCACACCTGATGGACAGCTCAGCACCTGCCAAGCGCTGTTCTAAATATCATGCCACGATGACCGGATTCAGTCCTGACAAAGGCAGGTACTAACATTCCCTCCATTCTATGGCTGACCCCAAGGGTCCCCTGGAGGAGTCGGGGAGATGAGACACATTCATTACGCAAGACATGCCCCCGCCTCCTGGGATCGTTTGCAGAGCTGAGGAGTTAACATTTTAAAAATCCACACTCCAAGCCCGGCGTGATGCAGCACACTTGTAATCCCAGTGACTCAGGAGGCTGAGGCAGGAGGATCCCAAGTTCAAAGTCAGCTTCAGCGACTCAGCAAGGCTCTAAGGAACTTAGCAAGACCCTGTCTCAAAATAAAACATTAAAAGGGCTGGGGATGTGGCTCAGTGGTTAAACACTCCTGGGATCAATCTCTAGTACCAAAAAACAAACAAAAAAATCCACACTCCTATTTGGGTGCCAGCTATGGTGGAGAATCACACCGAAGCCCATCTTTCCCACTGAGGATGGCCCCAAAGTGGAATGCCAATGGCAAACTGTGCCAACAGTCACAGGTACCCACCGAAGGTCAGAGACGTACACACACCCCATGAAACACAGCGATATTCCCAGGAGAGCCCAGTGAGACTTCTCGCCCCCAAATGGCTGGGATAGAAAAACCAGAGCGGAACTTCAACGCGACTGGGGGGACCAGGTCCCCATGGCACAGGACTCAAGCTCTGGGGAGCTCAGCATCTCCGACATTTATTCTATCATGGAACCCAAGTCATCGTAGTCCACCAGGCGTGGGTGGAATTCATGGACAGAACACATTTCAAACAATCTGGACCAGAAAATAGCTCCAACTTCTCGACTTACACGTCAGTGTGATCCTCCCTCTGCTTCAAGGGAAAGAGATTTCAAGACTAGGCCAGTGGGTCTGAGACTGAGTGCACACGGGAATCCCTGGGGATTCACTGGGTCTGAGTCCGAGTGCGCGTTGGAATCTCTGGGGGCTCAGTGGGTCCGAGACCGAGTGCGCAGAATCCCTTCGGGTCCCGGGATCTCATTCCAAACAATTTGTCCAGACTCAGATTCTAATCTTTCGCACATCACCAACTTGAACGTGAAATGTTTCGCACAGCTCACTGGAAGTCTGTGTCCAAGTCCCTGTAGCTCTGATCTGTTCTTCTCACTCCACACAACAGCAGGTTCAGGGAGAAGGCAAGAGAGCTCTGACCCTTAATGGAGGAGACCCCACCAGCAAGGACCTCCCCTGCCGGTAACTGCGACCACAGAAGTCCAGGTGGCCTGATTCAAAGATCTGTACACAGCCAGCCCTTGCTCACAAATTTTGGATTCTAATGCTTCTACCCCTGCTCTCTCACCCACCAGAACAACCGTGCAAGGAAGCTACATGATTCCCTAGCAAAATGGAGGCTCAGAGAGGTCAAGCAGGTTGACCAAGGTCACACAGTAGAAATAAGCCAAGCTGGGATTTGAACCCAGGTCATTTGAACCCATGTTTAGAACTCTTTCCATGACATGATTCTCTTCCTGTCAAGGAGCACATTTCCCTGACCCTCGCTCACATGGGCTAGAACATATTTTTTGACCCGTGGAAGGCCCCGCCCTCCACCAACTCCTCCTGTAACCGATTCAGTTCAATTTCACAAAGAGCTAGAAGGGTCTGGTAAACAGTGACACAGCTGGAACACAAGACCCTCACCCTGCGGGGTTCAGAGTAGTCGCAGAAGCAGGATCGTCACCAAGGTGTGAAGTCTGGTCCACACGGAACCTCTGGGAGGAGATGGCATCATTGCTGAATCAGAGCAGCACCCAGGGACCGTCACCACCAGACACCCGCCACTCCCCAGACCCTCCCACGCCCAGGCATGGCCTTCCTCCCACTCCTGGGGGCCTGGTCCTTCCCTCTCAGCCCACAGCAAGACCTGTGCATGCCACCCCCATCTGCCTACTCCGTCCAGCACCACCACCGCCCCGTCCAGGGCTACCCACACCACCCCTCGCAGCTGGACAACTGCAGCAGCCTTCCCACTGGCCTCCTCGCCTCCCTGCAGCTCCTCTATGGTGAAAGCTGGTCTCTGTACCCACGTCAGACCCTTACCCTCCTGCCACAAACCTCGGAGCCTCTACTGACACCCTCACACATTCACTGTGGGGACACAATGACAGTAACTCCAGCCCGAGCCTTGTCCAGTTCCCTATCGCTCTTACCATCCGAATTCTTCCCTACTGCCTCCCAGCCTCTCCCTCATCAGAGCTCGGCCCACACGGTACCCTCCTCCTCACCCTCCGCCCTGCCTGTCCCCCTGTCCCCCACCACCCTGAACTTCTCTCCTCCACACAGACTCACCTCAGGCCCTTTGCAGCTGCTCCTCCCGCTCTGGAAAGCTCTTCCCCCAGGCCCCGTAAGGGCCAGCTTCTTGTCACACGGCTCCTTAGCTTACATGTCACTTCTCAGGGAACCCCCCCACCCCGGCCTCCCAGTCACTTCCAATACTATCAAGGTCACGTTTTCTTCATAGCTCTGAGTCACGTCCCAGTTGAAGCTCTATGGTCTGCTTCCCCCAGCTGGAATGTGAGGCCACAGAAACAGATACTTGGTCTACCTCATTTTCTATTCTCCCTCCTGAAGCTGCGTCCAGCACAAACACTGCCTGTGACACAGAAAAGCATCTGTGCCATCGAATGCTGGGTGAGCGCATGCAGGAGCTACAGGCAAAGTGTGGCAAGTGACTGGGTGCCACTGGAACACAGGGTCCCTGGAATCAAGGCCGAAGGGCCCTCAGCTGAGGAGCGACGGGAGAAGCACTCTCTAGAAAGATTGCTCGGGCTGCTGGTCGAGGTGGAGGAGGCAGCTTGATGGTAGGGAGAGCATTTTGGAGGCTGATGGGGAAATCTAGCAGCCACAGACCTGGAGAGCCAGGCCAACAGAGGATGTGGGGGATTCAAGACGTGCAAGCTGGAGGGACATGGTGACAGGGTGCACAGGAAGCTGAGGAAAGGAGGCCACAAAGATCCAAACCCCACTGTCATCTGCCCCGTGTGCCAGCGCCACGCACCGTCCCCGGCAGAAGGCGACGCTGGCTTTCACCATCTACAATGTTCTGCAAAGGGCCAGGGGTGCGGCTCTGCGGAGAGCACACGCACCACACACGGAGTCCTGGGTCCAATCCCCAGCACACAGGGAAAAAGACCAAGCTCAAAACACGCTTTGCTTACTTAAGAACTGGAAATCCTTTTCCACCTCTCTCCTCTCCAAAGGACAAGTCACAGGAAGGGGACTATAAATCCGAGGGACTTATAGGAGGGGAGACACCTGGCAAGCCCTCCACAGGATGCAAGGCCACCAGGGACGAAGGACAGGAGCTCCCAGTCAGATGGAAGGCTGGGCAGGTTCCTTAGCTTCTGTGCCTCAGTATCCCCATCTGTAAAAGGGGGATAATAGGAGCCCCATCCCAAAGGATCCTTGCAAAGAATGAATGGGATCCTACAGGTCAGCTGCCTGGGGCTCTGCTAGCCACAAGTGAGCACTCCACCAAAGGAGCTATTATTAGGAATCCTCGTCACCTAAGTCACATCACAGCCTCTCCTGTCCCTCGGCCCCTGCCCCTCAGCTCTGCCCCCATGTCTGACTCATCCTACTCACTTCCCATGTCTTGAGTGCTGGTTGGCTGCTATTTCCCAGAGCTGAGATATGTCATAACGCGATTGATGCACCCAATCATAAAAATAACCAGTTATTTTGATGTGGGGTGCGTCATCCCTAAAAATAACTGATGTCTTGGAATTGAAGGCGCCAAGACAAATGCTGGATTGCATTGGGGGCACAAGTGCGCGCACACACACACACACACACATACACATGCACACACAAGCACACACATACATGCATACACATGTGCACACACACATTACCACACAAACACAAGCACACACGTACATGCAACCACATGCACACACACACATGCACACCCTCACTTGCACATACACACATGCACACATGAATGCATGCATGTGCAAGCACATACACACACCTATGCACGCACACACATGTACACCCTCACATGCACACACACGTGTGCACACGTGCATACACACAAGCACATGTACACTCACACATGCACATGCAAGCACACTCACACACATGCATACTTATGCACACGCACACAGAACAGTCATGTTTAGAAGGCTGAGGGAACACACCAGCTCTCGGGGGCAAACAGCCTTCCCCTCCTCATCACAAGTTGATGATGGTGGCATTTCATTAGAGGGCTCTGGTCCAGAGGCCCAGGTGGGGGACAGACAGAGGCGGCATAATGACAGGACCGGAGAACATTACCGGCTCACAGGTTCTCCAAGCAGCAGCAAAGTCACCAACTTCCTGCCCTGTAATTTCCCTGGACTCTCTTGCCCAATTCTAAGCTGGTGTCAGGCTTCCGCCTCCGGCAGGGAAGCAGCCCCCAGACGCGTCACCCCGAATTGTACCACAGAAGACAGCATCTTGTTGCTTTCCAGCCTCGAGAAATGGTCCTCGCTGCTAAAATGCCTGGGAAGAAATTGATTCGTTATTCCAAGACCCACTGGCTTCTCCCCCACACATTTCTCAGGGGCGATGGGCACAAGGTTGGAAAAAAAACTCTATATTTTTAAGAAACAGATGAAGCCCAGCTGGCAACGGAAGACAGGACGAGGCCCTGGAGCCGCTCGGGGCTGTTAGTCTGCCAAGACTCTCGGGAGGACACTGGAATCGTCCCTGATGTCCCTGGCTCCCAGAGAGCAACTTTTGCCTCCAAAAAGAGGTGATACCAGCTTCCCAGAGCAGTGGGCAGAGGTCAGAGTCGGAAGTCTTTGATGGACACCAGTTAGCATCTGTGGGCCAGGAGTGTGGGAGCCTCGGTTTCCTTATCTGTAAGTTGGGGAGAATCATGTCCGCCCAAGGTGACGGTGAGAGTAAATGAGATGTTATCAGGCAATCGGCAAATAATAAAAAAGCCTGTTGATGTCATCATCAACATCTTACACAAAACATGCAGATATGGAAGGGATCTGAGCCCCCGTCAATACCCAAACCCACGTTACGTGGCTCAGAGTTCAAGTGATGCGATCACCCGCAGCAGCTTCCCCGCGTCAGCCTGGGTTCAGAGCTCGGCCCTGCTTCTTAGGACCTGGGGTTCCCCAGACACAACGTGCAGCCAGTAATGTGGCTCCCAGCACTGAGGACACGCAGAGGGGTCCTTGTCCAGAGGGGCTGGCAAGATAAGATCTGCCTTAACCAGGTGGCTTAAGGACGAGGAGTGACGCTGTGGCTCCACCTGACCCACACCAGATCGCCAGGCAAACCCAGGAGCCAACGGAGCCCTGGGCACTCACACAGGCTGCTGCTCAGCCTCCGTTCTGCCCCTCTCTGTCCCTCTCTGCAGGGATACTGGCCTGCGGTCACTTCACCCTGCTGCTCACTCACTAACCAGCTTCTTTGTTTACCAAGGGCTGTGTGGGTCAAGCTGGGACCTGGAGCCCGGGAACCACGATAGCAAACACAATCATTCTAGCCCCACTCCCCAGAGGACATGGGCACACAGAGCTGAACACAGAATCACCCCAGGACTCAGCAACTCCTCTCCTCCGTATCTACCCCGCAAACTCAAACACAGATGTGCAGACAAATCCCAGTACAGAATCGTTTACAGCAGCGGCAGCGTTCACAGCAGAAGGCAGATAAACAAAGCCTGGTCCATCCGTGCATTGGAGTACTACTCAGCCGTGAACAGGATGGCATTTCCGTCCATGCTACCACACAGATGAACTTGGAAAACATGATGCAGAGTGGCAGAAACCAGACACAGGAGGCCACGTATCACGTGATTCCACTTATGCGACATACAGCAAGAGGGACGTTTGTAGGGAGAGAAAGTAGGTGAGTGGGTACTGGCCGCAGGAGACAGGGCCATAGGGAGTGACTGGTTAATGTGCAGACATCTATTAGGGGTGATGACTAAATTTTTGAAATAGATGGCAGGGAAGGTCACATGACATTCTGAATATAATGCACTTAAAAATGGTCAAAATGGCAAATTTTATGTTGTATAGATTTTACCATTAAATGGTTTTTTTAAGACCACACATGAAGGTCTTGGGCCTTATTCTTATGCAAACTTCAGAAGGCTGGAACTGGGAATGGAGCAGAGCGGTGTCTGCACCTCTGCTGCCTCTTTCAAGCTGTGCACCTTTGGACAGGTCACTGAGCATCTCTGAGCTTGTTTTATAGTCTGTAAAGTACCATCTTAGATGCCTCTTTTTTTGGGGGGAGGGTTATAAGAAGAGATTGAACCCAGGGGTGCTTAACCACTGAGCCACATCCCCAGCCCTTTTTATTTTTGATTTTGAGACAGGTTCTCACTAAGTTGCTTAGGACCTCACCAAGTTGCGGAGGCTGACTTTGAACTTGTGAACCTCCAGCCTCAGCCTCCCCAGTCGCTGGGATTTCAGATGTGCACCATAGCACCCAGCCTAAGAGATGCCTCTTAAAATGCCCTTTGGAGTTTCTTCTGCATCTCCAGGTAAAGCCACTGTCACTGAATGTTTCCACTGTCCTCCTAAGGGATTTTAGGCTAAGCACAAATGGCCATCCACCTTTACAAAGACCCTTGGGCAACACATGTCCCCCAATATCAGCTGTGATGAGACTGCTGGTCAGGGTGGGGGCGGGGCTACAGCTCACCTCTGGCAGGGTCAGAAAGCTCCATTTCTGATGGTCACAGGGACAAGGGACCCAGATAGCTGGGACCAAGGATGCTGAGGATGGAGGGTGCCTGGGCCCAGACCCACTGGGCTGGGCTCCTATTGATACTATTCCTGACCACCCTGCACCCCCCAAGTCTAAAAGCCCTAAGTCACGCAGGCCTGGGTGCTTGTCTCCTGGAGCAATGGGGCTATGGGGAGCTGGGGAAGCCAAGCCCAGTGGCTGCTCAGATGGATAAAGCGGATTTGCCGGGCTGGAGCAGGGGGCAGGCAGGGCCAGGGAGGCAGGGATCAGCTGCGGCAAGGAGACAGGGCACCTGCCTAAGGTTCCCGAGAGGCCCCAGAGATAAAGAATTATATGTGGTCAGTGTGTCTCACCACAGAAACTAGCCCTTGAGAAAGGGTGACCTCAAAGGTCGTAGAAGGGGAGATGCGGACTGGGCCACTCCCTGGCCACAGAACTGCAGGCAAGCGTATGAGTTTCCTGTTGCGGCTATAACAAGTGACCACCAATCTAGTGGCTTAACACTGTGCCTGTTTATCATCATACAGCTCTGGAGGTGGTCAGAAATCAAGATGGGTCTTACCAGGCTAACACCAAGGTGCCAAAAAGGCTTCACTCCTAGAATTCCAAGGGAAAATCCCTCTCCTTGTCTTTTCCAGCTTCTAGAAGTCACCTGCAGACCCTGGCCCCGCGTCCCTCCTGCAACTCCCAGGCCAGCAGAGAAGCATCCTTGACCCCTTTCTCTCTCTCTCCCTTCCTCTCTCCCTTACAAGGATCCACCACATCATCTCCCCATCTCAAGATCCCTCATTTCATCAAACCTGTGAAGTCCCTGTGCTACGCAAGGAAACACCATCGCAGGTCCAGGGAGCTGGGGCACACGCATCCTCAGGGAGGCTGTTGTCCTGCCTGCTGCACCGAGGAAGTGCCTTCTCTCTGAACCTCCATTTCCCCATCTGTACAATGGGGCTGATGCACAGGGCTGACCTCCTGGGGCTTGTGGAGGTGACAGTAGCATTGGAACAATCTCAGTGTGGCACCTGGGAACGAGCGCAGTCGGGGTCCCCTGCCTCCCCAGCCTCTGCACTTTACCCAAAGCCCTCCAGGGGGCCTCCGACTCCTAGGCCTCAGGGCGTCCTTGTCTGAGTGTGAGGCCTGGCAGGGAGCGACGCGCAGACTCCCAGCCCCGGCTCTGACAAGAGGTTATCACTCTTCATATAAAAGTGAAAAATGGATCTTCACACCTCTTGGATCCAGAAGGGATGGGATTTTTGAGGCAGGCGTCATCACAGGGTAACGATGCCATTCGACTGATAATTGCATTCTGAGGCTGGAATTGATAGATTGCCCGTGCAGGGCCATTACGGGGTGTTTACCTGCTCCATTTGATGAATATTAATTCACAAAGAAAAACATTTCCATTCCTGAAGCAAAACACCGCGTGTCTCCCTCCCTCTCCTCCCAGGGACTGCTGAAGCAATGCAGAGTTAAGTAATAACAAGCCCTTGTCAGAGTGATTTGTTGGGCAAGAAAACAGAGAGGGAGACTTTGGTGCCCCTTCCTTAGGCAGCTCCTGGGGAAGGAACGCAGTGTCCCTTCCAGAGCCGAGCAGACAGCGGAGAGGCGGTGACTGAAGGCCAGGGACGAGAGTCTCACACACCTGCCGACCTCTGGCCAAAGAAGTCTGCAAGAAGTCCCAACTGGGACGTCCCCGGAGCACCCCCGCCCCATGCTGAGGAGCTCATATAACAGATGTGACATGCACAGCCATGGTTCAGACTCCAGATAGGCTCTTAGTCCTTGCTCCAGCTTGGTGAGATCGAACCTATTTGCAGATGAGCACCCTCAGGGAGGACTGAGATCAGACTGGTGGACCGCAGCAGAGCTGCACTCAGAACCAAAGTCTAGCAACCAAAGCCGCTTCTCTTTCCACCATCCCAGAGCCTGGCCAACCTCGACCTGCAGGCTAGCTACCTAACGTAAATGAGGTTTTGCTGGAACAATAGCCACGTTGGTTCGTTAGTGGATTCCACACTACGGTGACTTTGAGTACTGACAACAGGGACCATATGGCTTCTAAAGCCTAAACCATTTACTACCTAGCCTGTTAGGAAGTCTGCAGACCCCTGCTACGTATTCTTCGCCAGCAAGTTTACAACCCTTGGAATTCCCAAGTGCTCAGTAAGTAGGAGTCAAAATAATGATAATCGTCGTCAGTGCCTTCAACGCATCATTGAGACATTATAACCCATCATTGTCATCGCTGCTGCTGGCTGAGCTCGACTGATTTCCACCACCTTCACCTTCTTGAGAAAGACAAGAAGTCTTTCCAGCATGGCCCCCCATTAAGGAACCAGCCTTCAGGATAATAAGCCTTGGGTTTCTTGAAGCAGATCCAAAGATCCTGCGATGTATTTAATAATAATGTAGCTCTTTCAGGGTTTCTAGTCTCTTAATGAGAATTTAAATTGGAACAGTATCCTCAAGAAGCTCCTGTGGAAATGAAGCTGCTTTCCCTCCAACAAGGACAGGTCCAGAGATGCCCAGAGACACACGGAGGCCCAAAGCTGTTTGCCAAGACAGGATGAGGGCAAGGCGACTCACACGTCTGGGGCCATCGTCACACATCTATCCTGGCTACCCACAGCCCACCTTGGAGCCACAAGAGAACTCCTGGCCTCAAAGTAGGGTGAACAATCACCCCCAAATACACTGAGGGCTTCCCAAGGACACAAGACCCCAATGCTAAAAGCAAGAGCCTCCAGCCAGGACGAACTGGCCAACTCTGCCCCAAGGTATCTGGCATCCACCCCATCAGAACCAGAGAGGGATCCAGCTCTTCCCACAGTGGCCCGCACGCGCTTTCATGGGCCAGCTTGGCTACGCTGGTGTGGACTGTGTGTGGCCCAGGCCTTCCCGGGGCCCTGTGGGCCAGGTCCGTCTCCAGACGCTGGGAAGGGCCAGGTGGAGGCCACACTTCTGCACGTGATGGTCAGAATCAGAATGGGCAAGCCACTCCCAGCCCCAGGACAAGAATACCTACTTCCCAGGGCTCCTGTTGGGATAAAATGAGTCAAAACCCAAGCACAGCCCAGAGCCCAGGTGACAGAGCTGTTTACGAACCTCAGCACCTGAATGTTAGCCATGACGATGTATTTGTATTTTAAGCCCTGGCTAAGGGAAGTCCCTAGGCCAGCAGCCATCAGTGTCCCCTGGTATCTGGCTAGAAATGATTCTCATTCCATCCCCAAATGTGCTGAATGTAAATTTTCATGGAAACACGATCCCACATGATTCATGTGTGGGGAGCACTTGGTGTTTTTTTATTTCTTTTTCTTTTTTTTTTTTTTTTTTTTTTTTGATACTGGGGATTGAACCTTAGGGACACAATCACTGAGCCACAACCCCAGCCCTTTTTATTTTTTATTATTTTGGGACGGGGTTTTGCCAAGTTGTTTAGAGCCTTACTAAATTGCTGAGGCTGGCCTTGAACTTGCGATCCTCCTGCCTCAGCCTCCTAAGCCACTGGGATTACAGGCGAGCACCACCACACCCAACGGGAATACTGTTTTAAACAACGGTGGCCTTTCCTGAAGTTACCATGGGTAGAAGACAGCAGGTGATGGGATAATGGGATGGGATCACAGGGTTTGGGAGACACCTACTCTGATGCCTTCTATCCTCATGGGCTGCATGTTCCAATTCCCTGCTTTCATCCTCGATGAGCTGGAATCGTCTGGAGAGCTTTTAAAACTCCTGGTGCCCACAGAAAGACAAACAGCACCTGCTCTCGGTTACATGTAGCTCTCTTAGAAGTGGAGCATAGTGGTTATCAAGGGCTGGGCAGGGTGTGGAGGAGGAGGGTGAGGAGAGGATGGGTGCAGGGCATGGGTGCAGGTAGACAGGAGGACCTCTGATGTTCTACAGCACTGTGGGTAATCACAGTTGGCAACAATTAATTGTACACTTCAAAATAGCTAGCAGAGGGGCTGGAGCAGTTGCTCAGTGGTTACAGCGCTTGCCTGGCGTGCACGAGGACGTGGGTTTGAACCCTAGCACCACATACACAACAAAGTGTTGGAGCAATGAAAGCCACGTGAAAAACTAAATAAAACTGATTTTCTCCTTCTCTTTCACTGTCCCTCTCTCTCTTAAATAAAAAAAAAATTGCTAGTAGAGAGGATTTTGAATGTTTCCAACACAAGAAATGCTTGATATCTGAGGCAATGGATACGCCAGTCACCCTGATAAAACCATTGTACATTGTATACACGCTGTCATCCAGACATACGTAAATTACTATGTCAATTAAATTTTTTAATTGTTTTTGATTTTTTTAAAAAAACGGGAATCCTGATGTCCAGACCGATTAGATTAACTCTGGGGGTGGAGCCCAGATCATGGGAGTTTAAAATGTGTTCCAGTGATTCTAACTGCAACCCAGGTTGAGCCTGGCTTTTCTAGTCTAGACCACATCCTACAATCTTCTAGGGCTCAGCTTCCCTCTAAGTTGAAGGACTCAGACTAAGGACTTTAAAAAATAACGCTTTTAATGAGAATTAAGTTAACTTTATTTTTTCATCTAGTTTTTGCTTTTCTTCCACTTAGTTGCGTATGTGGTGCTGGGGTTTGAACCCAGGCCCTTGCACATGTCAGGCAAGCACTCTACCGCTGAGCTACTGCTTCAGCCCTAAAGATAACTTTATTTTTTTTTTTTTTTGAGAGAGAGAGAGAGAAGCAATTTTATTTGTTTTTTCACCTGGCCTTTGTTCTCTGACACTTAATTGTGTACGTGGTGCTTGAACCCAGATCCTCACACATGCCAGGCAAGCATTCCAGCACCTAAAAATAGCTTTTTTTTTTTTAAAGAGAGGAGGACAGAGAGAGAGAGAGGAGAGAGGGGGAGAGAGAGAGAGAATTAATTGTTATTGAGTTTTTCACGTGGCTTTCGTTGCTCTGACACCTAGTTGTGTGCGTGGTGCTGGGGTTCGAATCTGTGTAATTGCACATGCCGGGCAAGCACCGTAACCGCCGAGCCACCACTCCAGCCCCTAAAAATAGCTTTTTTAAAGAAAGTCAGGTAACATAAAACATGTCCCCTCCTACACCGGCACCGCAGTGGCACTTTTCACAATCCCAAGCCACCGCCACCTCTAGCTAGTCCCAGCACACGGCTGACGTCCCCATTAAAGTCATTCCCTTCGCCTCCCCAGCCCCAGGCGACACCCATCTGCTGTCTGTCTCCGAGGATTTGCGAGTTTGGACATCTCATGGAGATGGAGTGCCACAGTGCGTGGCCTTTGCCGTGACATCCTGGACGCTCATCCATGCCATGCATGCCTCACTACGTCATTTCTTTAAGCTACTCTCAGACACTAATGTGCAACCAGAATGCACCCTGCCACCGGCTTAGTGACAGCGCAGTGCCCCGAGAACCGTGAGGCCCTCCTGACACCTGTCACAGGCCTCCCGGACCCCTGGTCCCTTGTCAGCCGCCATTATGGGGGCAGCCGTATAACATTGCCCGGCTGTTGTGCTCAGCCTCCGCTGGGGCAGCCCTGACGCTCCCTTCTCGCGTGCGGGATCCACACCCTAACAGGGCAGCTGTGAGGTCCTGATGAGACTTGACAGGGGAGGAAGCTGAGCACTGTCACCCTGCAACCAGAAGCAGAGCTGGGAGACAAGGGAGCAGGAGATCCCCGGGCCTCTCGGGAAGCCAGGCGTCTTCTAAGGACCACCAGAGTGTCACCCGTGCACCTGAAAAGCGCAGAGCAAGTGCTGGGACGCGGCCTGCAAGACAGGAAGAAGATGCACAAGAAACCCACTCCCACTTTATTTTTATTTTTTTAGAGAGAGAGGGACAGTGAGAGAGACAGAGAAAGAGAGAAGCAACTTTATTGAGTTTTTCACATGGCCTTAGTTGCTCCAACACTCAGTTGTGTACGTGGTGCTGGGGTTTGAACCCGGGTCCTCGTGCTTGCCAGGCCAACGCCGAAACCGCTGAGCCACCGCTCCAGCCCCCACTCCCACTTTAGAACCAAACTAGGTTCCATCAAATAACAGTGCTCCACAGCCAACTCCCAGGTTCTGTGGGAAGGGACCCAGAGCTCCGTGAAGTCTGAGAGTCAGTGAGTATCAGCTCCCACTTTTGGAGATGTTCCAAGCACAAATTAAAGGCTCTGAGAAGCCCTGAGGGGAAGAAGAGGACTCATTCACTAGCTCTGCCCCAGCTACTAAAGATCTTCACCTGCAAAGGCATCTCAGAAGCCCCTGTGCATCCTGGATTTCTGTGTTCCCCAGATCTTTATTATTTTAGTCCGCCTTTTCACTGTTGTGACTAACAGACCCGACAAGAACAATTTTAGGAGGAAAAGTTTACTGGGGGGCTCACGGTTTCTTCTATGGTCTCTGTCCATAGAAAACCAGCTCCAACCCTCGAGGCTCAAGGTGAGACTGAACATCATGGTGGAAGGGTGTGGCGGAGGAAGCTGGGCCAAGCCATTGCCAGGAAGCAGAGAGAAACTTCATGCCAGATACAAAATATATTACCCAAGGGCGCGCCCCCCAGGGACCACCTCCTCCAGCCACACCCCACCTGCCTTCAGGTGCCAAGGGATGAACTCACTGATTGGGTTCAGGCTCTCATGACCCAAGCATTTCACCTCTCAGCCTTCGCACCGTCACACGTGAGCTTTTGGGGGGCACCTCACGTTCAAACCACAACACCTATTAAGGACCTGTTGAGTGACGGGTGCAATCTGAGGGACTGTGGATGCGGTAGTGGAAAAGATCCTGATGATCCCTGCCCCAAAGCATTTACATTCTCATAGGTGGAGAAAGGTAGGAAAGTTAGTAAGCAATCACAAATAGCAACCCCCAAATCCACTCTCACTTCCTGTCTCAAAGACCTCTTCCTTCAGACCTTGCCAGCCCCCTCCAATCAGGAGTTGACATCTCTGATTTCCTCCAATCCTTAGGGTCTGGACCATTCCCAAGGTAAATAGTGCTCTGCCTGCAACAGCACCCAAATAATCAGGGGGAACTTTTATATCCCTTCGATTGCCATGTGCAGCACTTTTGTGTGTGTCCTGTTTTCTCAGCCACCTCTGCAAGCTCTGCGGAAGAAAAAAGGGGGGTAGGGAGTCTATTTCTCCCCCTTCCTGACTAGAGTTGTGTGAAGCCCAAAGATGCGATTTCCTTTAGCCACTCCGGGTGGATCAGAAGGAATTTATTACATGTATGTCCTTGTCCTTGGGGCTGCTCAGACCTACAAGGCCGAGGCACATAGGCACAGCCCCTAAGTCCACATTTTTTGCAAACCTTTCAGGTCATTCTCAGGCAAGATCAAGTCTATGTTGTCTGTTTTTTCCTTTTAGAGTCTGGGATTAAATCCCAGACTTTATTAGTTCTGGGACCCTGGGAAAGTTATCTTTCAACCTCAGTTTCCTCATTGGTAAAATGGAAATTATACTAATATCACCATGGGAATCAGATGAGACTTTCTTTGGAAGAGACGCAGCCCAGAGCCCAGAACTTACCCCCAGGGATTTCCACCATGCTGACCAGGAATACAGAGCTGTCAATCAAGCTGGGTCCCCAAGTTCCCAGCTAAAGTTCCTTTGGCTCCGGGGTCTGAGTCACTGTTGATGGGGGTGGGTTGGGCTCTGCCGGATGCTGTAGGATGTTGAGCAGCTTCCCTGACCTCTGTCCTCTACTAGATGCCAGGAGAACACCCGTCTTCCATTAGTGACAACCAAAAAATGGCCTCCTGGGGTTGCCAAATGTCCATGTGGGGACGGAAGAGGGAGGGAAAAGTCCTTCCCAGTTGGGCCTCCCTGGTCTACACAAACGTCACCTTCTCAGGAGTACTTCCCTGGCCACCGGTCTCAATTACCCCCTGGCCTCTTCAAAACTCTTAGTCCCAAGCCCTGTTTTGTGTTGCTCGTAGAACTCAGCTGGCACCAGCCCTAGATGATGAAGGGGCTCCCTCCCCTCCCTGGCTGGCTCTCTCCCCTTCTGGAACAGGAGTCCCCCCGAACAAGGGCTCAGCACACTGCTCTCTGCTCAGTTGCTCATGCCCAGCACAGTAGGAGACTGCAGAAATATTTGCTGAATGAATAAGACCGGACTTGGATGCCCACAAAGGGAACTGGGGGAGAGCTGGGAAGATTAGACCTCGGGGGAGGGACCACATGGCTGGGCTCCCCATTAACCAAGTGGTTCAGAAAGAAGGAAGTGAAGGGAGAAGGGTAAAGGCCGATTTCGCAGGCTGTGGGCATTTGTGAGATTTAATCACCAATTGCGCCATCAGTAGCTGCTTCTACCTGGGAGGAAGTGGAGTCCGGGCTGAGCCTCTGCAGAGGCCACTGGCCTTCAAGGATGGGTCAGCAGCTTGCTGGTGGCTAACCCAGACGTGGGGGTTTTAGCCTCACTGCGTGGGACAGATTTCTAAGTCAGGAGCTGCCACTCTGAATTCTCACTCTGAGGTCCTTCAGTCGCCTGCCTGTTGAATACAAAACGATCCCTCTCTCCATTTTAAAGGCGCTATCTGGCTGGCGGTTCATCTGTCACTTCTCAGCCCCGCTCCTAATGTTCCCAGAAAGCACAGAAGCGGCCAAGGACAGCCCTGAGCCGCTCGGCCATCCTAGACTGTCGGCCGGTCTGCGTTTAGTGTGTTTTCGGGGTATTATTTTCGGTTGCTTTGAGCAAAGGGAAAATATAAATGAAAGAAATGAGGAAAGCGCATCAACTTATAAAAACAAGGCTAAAAATAAATGAATACACGAGAAAGATGGCCGTGAAGGAAATTAAATCAAACGCGCTGCAGCGTTTGCAGAGCCCTGAGCGCGGTGAGCTCGCGGGTCCGCGTGGAATCCTTCAAGGGACAGGGGATTTTCTTTTCTCCTGCCTTGCAACCCTCTCGGAATTAGAAACACCCCAAGTTTCAAGCAGGGTCTGCAGCGTGGCTCACAGAAAGCTCCTCGGCCAAAGGAGACCTCTGCACTTCAGGACAAAGGCCGCCGGCTCCGTCAGCCACTGTGGGAGGGAAGTGACATGGGAAGGCGCCACCTTGGCACAGTGCTTCTCAAAGGGGTCCCCAGCCCAGCAACCTGGGGACCTGTTAGGAATGCGGATTCCCTGACCCCGCCCCTGACCTACTGTGTCCGGAGCTGAGAGCAGAGCCCCCCTGTTTCTACCTGGTAGACATCTGTTTCCACCTGGTGCATATCTGTTTCCACGTCTGAGCAGCATGTCTTCCCATTAAAACAAATCTGGGCAGGTGGCTTTCACCTCTGTGCCATGGTGTGGCTATGGTGTAAGTGTGTCCCCCAAGAGTTCATGTGTTGGGAACTGGGTCTTCAGTGTGGCAGTTTAAAGAGGTGGTGTGCCTTTAAGAGGTGGGGCCTAAGAGCAGTTGTTAATGGCTCCTCCCCAGTATTTCTCTGGCTTCCTAGAATCACCAGGTGACCCCTTCACCCCCAGCCCCCAGACACATGTGATTGCTCCCCACTACTGCTATGTGATGGACCAGGGCTGGTTGAACTTTCACACTTCAAAACTATAAGCTAGCTGGGCACAGTGGCATGTGCCTATAATCCCAGCAGCTTGGGAGGCTGAGGAAGGAGGAGCACAAGTTCAAGGCCAGAATCAGCAAGTAGTGAGGCCCTAACCAACTTAATGAGACCCCACCTCAAAATAAAAAATAAAAAGGGCTGGGATGTTGCTTAGTGGTTAGGCACTACTGGGTTCAATCCCTGGTACCACCACTACCCTCCAAAAAAACCCCAAAGAAAATGTTGTGAACTAAATAAACCTTTCTTTATAAGTTACCCAGCCTCGGATATCTCATTATAGTAATAGAACACAGACTAACACACTGTCTCAGTAGCCCCTCTAGGAAACAGAGCTACCAAAGTGTCTACACCACAGAGCGACTATGAGAAGCTAGCGGGATATAATGTGACAGGGTGTCCTGGAAGACTGCAAAAGGCAGTAAAAGGCAGTAGTTGTCCCTGGTGCTGGCTCCATGTGTTAAGGTTTGGTAGCTACAGAGAGGATATGTCCTAGACTTGGTATGACACTTCTTAGATTCAGAAGGGGAGATGGTCAGAAGGTCCTGCAGGGACCCAAAGCATCTCTCAGGCAGCACCTAGAAGATCACAACCCTGACTGCTGCTGAAACTAACCAGGAAAGACCTGGTTATTCTCACCTCCTTCTTCAGCAGGCCTCCGGGAAACGCCCAGTGACAGCCCCTGCTGGGGCTTGGACCACGGAGGCAGATTAAGGGGCAGGAGGATGCTGCTTGGAGTAGGCTAAAGCCCTCCCCAACCATCCACCCTTGAGATGTCCATCCAGGGCTGAGCAGCAGGCCACCACCCACGCTGGCGACAGAGCACTAGACCTGTGGCTGTATGCACTGAGAACAGGACAAAATAAGACTATAACTGTCCCAAAATTCGTATGGTAGGGCTTGGGTATAGAGCAAGGGCAGATCCTCAGCATGCATGGGGCCCCGAGTTCATCCCCAGAACCAGCAGAAATGAATAATAATTGTTTAGATGGATGACACATTGTGACAATTCTATACTGGGTTAATAAAAGTGTTAAAATGAGTGCCGCCAGCTGACTTTTTTTTTTTTTTTGAGCAACCATACAAGATTTTAACAAAATAATATAAAATGTGTATAAAATGTGTATATATTCTGGATATTGCAATTATCCCCAGGAGTGCCCCCCCAATTACCCTCCCTTATCCCTCCCTTCCCCTTCCCATTATAATTCTAAAAAAAGTATTAGATTGTAAAGCATTACAAAAACACCAACAGCCCCATTGATAAATGGGCCAAAGAGCTAAACAGAGACTTCTCACCAGAGGACATTGATCAAGCCAATGAATACATGAGAAAGTGCTCTAAATCATTAGTAATCAGAGAAATGCAAATGAAAACCACATTAAGATATCACCTTACACCAGTCAGAATGGCAAAGATGAAGAAAATAAACAACAATAGATGCTGGAGGGGCTGTG
>PVKS010035477.1:0-20034 GCA_004027875.1 Aplodontia rufa
GTTAGCATTACCCCTGGTTAACAAAGTTTATACACATTGATTGCTACAGTTTTGACAATGTTTCCCCCTCATCTGTATCCTGTATCGCAATTATACTTCTAATAAATGTGGAAAAAAATAAAAAATAAAAAATAAAAGGACAACCAAAAAAAATACTATACCTAGCAAAACTCAGTTTCAAATTTGATGGGGAAAAACTTTCCACCGTAAGACAAATTAGAAACATGCATTAACACAAAACCAACTCTACAGAGAATACTCACAGAAAAAAATCAAACAGAAGGACAATCAAAAAATTCCAAAGCCCACAAACAGAGGAAAGTCAATAAAGACAGAACCCACTAAAAAATCCAAGATGGCACAAAATAGAGCAAAGGTCACATTGGAAGGGAATCAAAATCTCATATCTATTCTAATGCTTAATGTGATTAGACTCAATGCCACAATCAAAACACACAGATTAGCAGACTGAATCAAAAAAAAAAATCAAATAATATGCTGGTTACAGGGTATTTACCTCACAGCCAAAGACAGACACAAATTGCAGGTAAAAATTTGGGGGAAAAAAAAAACTTATGGCCCCCAAAAGCAACCCAATATTGTAATACTTGTATCTGACAAAGTCGATTGTGACCAAAATTAGTCAAAAGACACAAAAAAAGGCCTTTACATCTTAGTTAAGAGAATTCTACATCAAAAAGATATAGCCATAGTTAAAATTTATGCAGCAAGCTCCAACATTCCCAAACACATCAAAAAATACTCCATGATATTAAATCACTTAGAGGTCTCATCAGAGTAATACTGGGGCACCACAATATGCCTTTATCACCAATAGATTGATCATCAAAATAAAAAAAATCAACAAATAGTTCTCCAACATCAATAACTCTATAAATCAAGTGGAACTAACAAACATCTACTAAATTTTCCATCCAAAATCAGCTGAGTTTACCTTTTCCTCAGTACTGCATGGATCCTTCTCCAAGATAGATCATATATTAGAACACAAACAAAATCTTAGCAAATAAAAAAGTTGACATAATCTCATGTATCCTCATGTATCCTATCAGACCAAAACAATATGATCCTAGCAAGTAACAGCAAGTAAAACAATAGAAAGTACCTAAATACATGTAAATTGAATAATAGCATGCTAAATGAAGAATGGAGAAAAGATGAAATGAAATGAAATTCTTGCAAACAAATGAGAATGAAGACAATACCTATCAAATTCTCTGGGACAGTATGAAAACCTTCTTAACAGGTAAATTTATACCATTGAGTGTATTCATCAAAAATCAGTAGAGAACCCAAATAAAAACTTATGTTATACGACAAATCTTCACAAAAAGAAGAAAAATTCAATCCCAAATCCAGTAGAAGACAGGAAATAACCATGATCAGAGCTGAAATCAATGAAATTGAGAACAAAAAACAATATAAAAAATCAATGACATAAAGAGTTGGTTCTTCAAAAAAATAAATAAAATTGTCTGAACCCTTGCCAACCTATACACACACACACACACAAAAGAATGAAATGAACCAAGTCAACAAAATCAGAAACAAAAAGGAATACATGATCACTGACTCATCTAAACTTCAAAGGATTATCAGAAATCATTTTGAAAAATCTATACTCCTCCAAGTTGAGAATCTGGAAGACATGGAAAAATACCTAGCCATATACAACATTCCCTAAGTGATGCAGGAGACTAAAGAGCAGGTCAACATACCAATATCAGGCAGCAAAATTGAAACAGAAATCAAAGGCCTTCCAAAAAAGAAAAGCCCAAACCTGAATGATTCTCAGCTGAGTTCTTCCAGACCTTTATACAACTATTAAAACCTCTCCGCTTTAAATTATTTCATGAAATTGTTAGGGTTGGAACCCTTTAAAACACTTTTTATGAGGCAACCATAACCCTGATACCGAAACCCAACAAAGCCATTAAGGAAAGAAAGCTACAGGCCCATATCCCTGATGAACATAGACACAAAATTCTTAAACAAAATCCTAGCAAACTGCATCCAAAAACGTATCAAAAATATAAGTGCATCATGGACACATGGGCTTCATTACAGGCATGCATGGCTGATTCAGCACATGCTAATCAATAAATGTAAATAGAATTAAAGACAAAAACCATATGGTCATCTCAATTGATAAAGAAAACACTTTTGACAAAATCCAACATCCATTTATGCTCAAAACTCTGGAGAAGATAAGGATCAAAGGAACTTAATTTTGTCAGGGCCATTTATGAAAACCCACAATCAGCATTATATTTGATTAAGAAATACTGAAAGCATTACCATGAAATTTAGGAACATGATGAGGCTGTCCACCCTCACCATTCTTTTTTAGTTTAGTCCTTGCAACCATAGCCACAGCAATCAGACAAGAAAAGGAAATCAAAGGGATTTGAATAGGAAAAGTGGAAGTTAAACTATCTCTATTCACCAATAATATGATCCTATGCCTAGAATAAAAAGCTCTATCAGAAAACTTCTAGAGCTTATAAGTAAACTCAGCAAGGTGGCAGGATACAAGATCAACACCCATAAATCAATAACTTTCCAATATTCCAATAGTATTTCTGCAAAAAAGAAATCAGGAAATCCATCCATTCACAAAAAAACACTTGAGAATTCATCTAATGATGGAAGTAAAAGAACTCTACATTGAAAACTACTGAACGCTGAAGAAAGATATTGAAGAAGACCATAGCAGATAGAAAGATATCCCATGTTCTTGGTTAGGCCAAATCAATACAGTTAAAATGTCCGTTCTGCCAATAGCACTGCACAAATTCAGTGCAATCCCCATTTAGATACTAATATCATTATTCACAGATATAGAGAAATCAATTCTCAAATTTATTTGTAGCATCAAGAAGAACCAAATCACTACTAATCCAATCAAACCCCAAAACAACAACTAAAACAAAATGTGAGCTATCACATTACCTGGCCTGAAATTATGCTATAGATCTTTAGTAACAAAAGGGGTATGGTACTGGTGTCATAATAGACTGGAAGTCCAATGGAATAGAATAGAAGACACTGAGACTAACTAATAAAACTTCACCCATCTGATATACAACAAAGCAGTTAAAAATATAGCTTGGAGGAAAGATAGCCTGTTCAAAAAATGGTAATGGAGATACTAGACAGTGATATGCAGACAATTAAAATTAGATCCTTATTTCTCACCCTGCACAAATATCAAATCAAAATGGATCAAAGAACTAAGAATTAAACCACCAACCATACAATTTTAGAAGAAAAAGTAGGATCAATATTTCACCAATGGCACAAGATTTAAAATCAAGAATTAATGAGTGGGATGCTATAAAGCTGAAATCCTTATGCACACCAAAGGAATAAGTCAAGAGTGTCAAGAAAGAACCTACAGAATGGGAGAAAATCATGGCCTGCTACCTCTCTGACAGGTGGCTAATATCCAGAAAATACAAAGAAACTCAAAAAAGTTAACACAAAAACACAAACACACCAATTAGGATATAGGCTATGGAACCAAACAGAAAATTCTCAGTAGAGCAAGCTCAAAAAGCCAAACGATACATGAGAAAGTGTTCTACATAACTATCAATCAGAGAAATTCAAATTAAAACTGTGCTGAGGTACTACCTCATTCCAGTCAGAATGGCAAAAATGAAGAATATGAAAAATAACAGATGCTTGAGGGGTGGTGGGAGAAAGGAACACTAACACACTGTTGCTGGGACTACAAACTGTACAGGAACTCTGGAGACTCCTCAAGCAATTAGGGAAT
Organism: Aplodontia rufa; assembly: GCA_004027875.1. Classification (NCBI taxonomy): domain Eukaryota; kingdom Metazoa; phylum Chordata; class Mammalia; order Rodentia; family Aplodontiidae; genus Aplodontia; species Aplodontia rufa. The sequence goes on from PVKS010035477.1 coordinate 3,803, forward strand.
GACCACTGTATGACCCAGTTATACCACTCCTGGATATTTTCTCAGAAGTGCTAGAATCAGCTTATTATACAACTATTACATTAATGTCTGCAGCAGCTCAATTTACAATAGCAAATTTATTGAAACAACCAAATGAATGGATTAAAAAACTGTGAGATTATATATATAATTTCAGGATATACAACTTTACAATAAAAGTAAAAACAATATATGGGAAAATCATGGGGAAAATTTTAAAAAGGAAATATAAAGCAATATAAGTATGAAATGATTCTTAACATGCCAAATAATCAAGGAAATACACATAAAACCATGTAAATTCCCTTTCTTACCTACAAAAATGGAATAAAATATTAAAATGATTATTATGTTAGCATGTTCACTATTGGGAGAATATGTGTCTTCCTTTCCCTTCCCTTGATGATTCAGGGAAAAATATATTATTCCATTATGAAGTAAATTAAAAGAATGTGAATTGTTGTAAATAGAAAAAATATACGTGTTTGTTCCTTATTTTTATAATATTAGAGAATTGTAAATGTGATGTTTTCCCAACAGTACAGAATGTTTTTCATGTCTAACATTTTCATACATAACAGCTAAAAGAAATTATTTAGATCCAAGTACAAGAAAATGAATTGATCTCAAGTGATCCTAATTCTCCAACACTGAGAGGTAATTGAGAAAGAATCAGAAAAACAGAAATGATCAAAAAGGAGACTGTGTGATATTCTGGAAACTATTAGGGAAAAAAAGAATGCAGAATCATCAATTATGATGAGATTTGGAACAAATCCTCATCTTGACTTGCTCATTTTACATTGTATAAATATATCATCATAAATAATATCCCTTCCTTAAGCATAAACAATTATGATATGTTAATTAAAAAAAAAAAACTAGTAACATGGCATCCACTCCTGAGCGTGACAGGTTGATTTCCTTGATTATGAAAGTTTTAGGGAAGTACAGTCATGAGAAGGAATAGAGAATTAAAATCAGAATGAATCATTAATACCTACTGGATCTCACTCTCAAGTAGAGAAGAAACAGGAGTGATATTTATGGATTATACTGAATAGACTGGAATTTATGAATTCAGTGAGAATGTGTTAACCTCCATGTTTTTCATTAAGTAGGACAATGATAATGGTGTCTATTGTAAATGAGAATAGAATAGTTAGAATAGTTTATCCATAGTAGCAGAAAGGAAGAGGGATAGCATAAATAGATGCAATTAAGTATAATTCACTTCCCCAATTATCTGAGAAAATTTGTGAATTTTAGCAGCAATGAACACATATTTGCAAGGATCATCAGCTTTACGGTGTCAAAGGAGTTGATCTGGTGTAGGAAGGCAATGGTGAGAGGCAGCTATACTTGAAATTAAGAGGATTTTATGGTTACAAGGTATGACCCTTGAGGGATTAGTGTTGAGGGAGATGGAAAAGGAAATTGAATGATAGGTCATAAAGAATTATCTTAGGAATTCTTGAGATGACCAAGAATTATGAAAAACAATGTTGGAGGGAAAAGGTTGTCCCAGAGACTAAATCTCTGAAAAAAGAAAGGACAGAATTTTGGGGACTATGGATGATGGTAAGAATGTTGACTAGGTATTATCATTCAACAATACACAGGTTAAACTTTTTGGTGTTGTGTATAAAGGGAAATGAGGCCCATTTGTGCATAGTAACACAGGAGTGTGTGCACCTACCAAATGAGATGACCACAGTGGCAGGACTACAGTGAGTGCTGCCTTTGAGTTACAAGAGGGTAAGGCTTGAAAATAAACAAGGCAAGTTTATGTCTTCCTCCACCTACAGGTTAACATGCTTTATGAAATGGATTCTGTTTATACAAATGAGTTCAAAGAGAGTTTGTGTAAATGTCAGGCATAATTTTGAATGTACGTATGTAAAATACATGCACTTATACAGCACATATATCTGAACATGCAAATATTAACGTGATTCTCACCTACATACTCAGATTATTACAGTTTAATACCAACTAGGTCCAATAACTTAGATCCTGAGAATGTACATGAGTATGAGTCTGTATGCATATGCATAGCTATTCACATATAATGTATTTTCATGTATGAAACATAAATCTCATACATGTGTACACTTAATGTTTAGGCATTATTTTAATAAAAATATGAAAATAAATTAATTAAATTAGGTTTTATATGAACAGTTTTAAATATTGCTTATAATTATATAACCATTTGTTGCAACACATACATTTCAAGTAAAGTTTAAATATTTTGGTGGTTTTAGCCAAATTTACTAATAATAGTAATGCCAAAGCCAAATTATGGTATTTACCAGTCACTGAAGTAAAGGACATAATTATTTTTCCAGATGTTGAAACTCAAGGAGATTTGGCAAAATCATAATGCTTATTTCAAATCCTTGTATTCCCATAAAATGGGGAGACATTAAAATTTAATTTTCATTGCTCCCTTTGGTGCTTCATTGCAAACACTAACAAATTATGAATTTAGTTAAAGTAGTGTGAGCAGCAGGATCTTAATCAAATATATACATTTTTCTCACTAAGTTCATTTCTTTGCATACTGCCAGCTTTAAATACACATTCCATTTTGTTTTTAAGCTTATTTACCTAACAGTTTCTCCAATTTTTTAATGATATATTTTTTCTATATTGACTCTTTTGAAGAGATCAGGCTAGCTTTCTGTAGACTTTTCCACATTTGGGGACCAAACTTAATTAGATTCAAATTAAAAATCCTTGGTGAACCTTATAGGTGTGATAGATTCTGTATTCTGCATATTGCATCCTATCAGGACACACATATCATGATGGTTTCCTCTATTGTTGATGCTAGTATTGATAACTTAAAGTAGTGACGGTAAATGCATGCCTTTATAAATGTAGTTTCCCGTCTCAAAACAATGCCAGTAATCTGTACAGTGATATTTTCGCATCTTATAGACTTCTTGTTTTGCAATCATCTCCTAATTAATAGATATAGCGTTTATGATGATCCATGAGCATTTAATGACATAGAAGTTGTAATGGAACTTTCCTAATCCCATCATTTATTTTATGACTATTAACTGGTACTGAGCTACAAAAAATTTTCCTTTGCATTCTGGATATGTGCTATGGCTTCAATTAAACATAAAATTAAATGCTAAAATATTAGCCTTTCTATTAAATTTACTAATAATGTTTCATATAAATGAGACAAAGTTCTTATACTTGAAGTAAGAATTCAATTTGAAATTTCTTTAAATTTTGTCATCAGGGTGTATTTTATACTGAATAGGGCACAACTAGTGGGAAGTTAGGTGATAATTTATGGCAACTTCAAGAAACCATAGTCTTATCATCAACAGAACTGTGTTAACGTGCTAGAGGCGCCACTTTAGCAGAAAAAAAAGGTCATTTCATCAAACAGAGTTGGAATTTGATAAGAAAGCATACATTACTCCTGTAAGATAAGAAGTAGAGTCTTGGTATAATAAAATTTTAATTATGATTCCCAATGGTATAGGTCTTGTCAGTTGAAAGAATCATCTAAAAATGTCTAAGGGCTAATTTTATATTTACATTAATAATGATAAAATAATTTAACTTTTAGGGCTGTTGGTCAAAAATATATAGTATTTATATTATATATACATGAACTTTATATATTTATATATACTATATACAGCATGTACTTAAACACATATCCAGACTCTCATACTCTCCTGATAGACATGTAAAGAAGATTCATTTTTAAAATGGTTTTGTAGTCTATACTAAAACCTAATGTATTACACCTTAGAGCTCTACATTTATACTCACAGTTGTATAGTGCTCAGAATGTATAATTAAAAATAAATGAATAAAGGTATTAATATATGTTCTATTCGTGATAGTCAAAAACTGAAAACTAAAATGCTCAGAAGCAACAGAATAAACAAGTAAATCATGATATATTCACAATGGAGCATTACATAATAAAAATAAGTTTTTTACTATTTCACCATGTTATATGGAGAAGGATCAAAATATATTAGGAAAAAAGTCATCAAGCACCAAAAAAACAAATGCTATAGATTAATTTTATAAAATTCTAAAAGTGGCAAAGTTTTATCTGTGGTGTCTAGTAATGTTTTGGGACACTATGCCTGAAAAGAGACACAACAGACATTTGGCTTAGTTTAGTTTAGAGTTGAGAGTCATCTCTCCTTGACTGGAAGATTTTAAGAATTATTAGCTGATCATTTCATGTTAAAAAAATTAATAATTTATTGTATTTTTTATAGGTATGATGTAATTTTAAAATGTATTAAAATTTTATCTAAAACATCTAATAGTGTTTGATACATAGAGAAAATTTGGTGATTCTTTGTTCCTTTCTTGAGCTATGGCAATGACAATCTGAGACAACTTGGTCTGAAATATTCATGGACTGAAAATGTAGGTATTGCTACTCATGAGGCAAATGCAGGAGAATCACAATCCCCAAGGCTATCCTGGACAACTTAGCAAGACTCTGTGGATTTATTTTAGAAAACTTAAAAAAGCAGTTATAAAAAATACATGAAGGCATATGTTGTGGAAATATTTTTGTATTTCAGGTTTTGAAAAATTAGTGATGAAACGAATGTGAAAGAAAGTCAGTATGAGATCTGAAATACTCACTTCCACTCTCTGCACTAGGGAATAGCTAAGGATATACAGTATCAATGAAGAAATGTGGACAATGGCATACACCGTAGATTTTTAAATCTTTAGAAAAGCACACAGAACATAGTTATGAACTCATTTTTCAGGGCATAAGTAAAGTAGTTGAAACAAGCTTCCATTCATTTAAACAAAAATGAGACCCTGTGGATTATAGATTTTGTCTTACAAGTGGTTAGCAATTTTAATTCCAAATATTTGATATGGACTCAATTTTACACTATTTCTCATGATGTTTAACTACTGAATTTACAGTATGTATTATTTTATGCTGTTTAAATGTCAAATAAAGAAGGGGTAAAAATTGATCCCCTTTATATTGAAGAGTATACTTTTAGTAAAAAAATGTTCTTAATGGTTTCAAATATTTTGCTTTCCTATGTTTCCCAGTACAAATAGTCAAATTTAAATATTCATTAATGGGATTAATTATATATGATTGTTATATATAAATAAATTATATATGATCTCCAAAACAGATTATTAATAATGGTATTCAATTTAATGATTAGAAATTTGAAATATGATAAAGTGTGAGTAATAGTATTTAATGGTAAAAAATCTTAGATATTTAAAATTAACCCTCAAACAAAAATAAGAATTATAGCACTTAGAAGAGTTAACTGAACAATTCTGGGGCTTGATACTGGTAGACAATTTAAAATCAATTTATGTTTAATTTAATTTTTTCTAAATATAATCAAAATGACTGAATTTATTGTAATACTTGAAATAAAAATAATAAAAATAAAACATTCTATTAAATTCTGAACATGGTAACTGTACAGATTATATCAACCTATTATTTTTAAAAGCCTTCTGTGTTGTCATTATGTTTTAATTATATGCCACTTCTACTTCCACTCAACATATGTATATAATAAATGCCACCTATAGTTTCTAATTCATGTCTTTTTAAATTTTGAAAATCTAATAATGTCCTGTAGAGTTATTTCCTTCTTATATTCCTCTTCAATTTTCTTTCTCTCTGACCACAATTTCTACAAAAATCGCATTGAAAGTACCACATTAATTTATCCTTAACTTTAGAATAGAGTCAATGGCTTTCTTTTTTACATCTATCTTTTGTCTTATTTTAGAAATAATTATTGAATTTATTGAAATAACCAAATTTGCCAGAAATCTTTTTATTTTCATGGCCTAATTATTCTCTCCAACAGCAGCCTCAATAGTTTGCAAAATGATCAATTTATTCAATTTGCCTTCTCAAAGGCCTTTAGTAGAGTGGTATTTTTCTTTTCATAACATTTCTTTATTGCAATTATTAATATCTTGTTTATTTATATGAAGAATCTAGTGCAGTTTATCCTCTACTTTATGAAACATGAACAATGCAGCTCAGTCAGAAAATATCCGTTCCTAAATTTTCCTATGTACATATACTAATATGCCACAGTGAATTTCACCACTATATATATCCACAAGGCCTAATTAAAAAAAAAGAAACTATATGTAAATAGCAGTTAGATCAGTAGAGTAGAGGGTAGGGAACAGCAGGGGGTGATGGGAAGTGACCAGGGGGATAGAATAGGGAAGGACAAGGAAAGCACTGGGGGGAACTGAATTACAGCAAATTATATTCCATGCTTTTATTATTATTTCAAAAGAAATACTAATGTTTTGTATAACTTTATATAAAGAACCAATAAAAAAAGCAAGACACAACCCAGAACGTATGCTGTCCAGAGAACCCCAGGAAGCAATGGGTACAAAGGAGCAATGCAAGCATCTGCAGGACTGATGACCGTCCCTCTTACAGTGAGCGCGTTTACCACAACCTCCATACAGACTCGGGCTATTTGACGCTTGCCTGGCAAAGAACGATATAAAGAAAATTTGAGAGAAGCAACTAACTGACTTACATTATCCTACTTTCTATTGAATTCCAGCAATGGTGAGAAAAAAGATCCAATACTTTGAATATCTTAGGCACTTACCCTTCTGCCATGCCTAGTGTTCACAAAGACACAGTGGGCACAGGAGTGCCTTCCAGAGGCTGACAGGTGACAGAGTCCTCCTCCAGAGCTCAATTTGAGGTTGAATTTCAACATCCATCTTTTACTTACTCTGAGGAAATGGGAGCTGGAGAATGGGGAGATTACAACAGGGTGACTAGTGTCCTATTCAGCAAATAAAGAATACCTATATCTGGGATCTTAGATATTACAGGACTAAAAACAGAATCAAACTGTTTTGTATTGGACCATCTAAAAGCCTTCCAGGAGATAAGGGACTGGTAGTTTATTAACTACAGTTTCATCACTGCTCATTAAAAAATAAGAAACACTTGTTTTTTCTATGGATACTAAGGTTATAACTTTCATTTTTTCATTCTCTATGAAAACAACTAAAGCATATAAGTTTTAATAAGCTATATCATTTTTTTAAATAATAATTCTAAAGTTTTCTGCAAGGATGATAAATGACATCTGTTCCAAAAATGAGATGAGAAAGATTTTTAAAGACAATCTGTCACATTTACAATATCCTCAAGTTTCAAATTTTTTTTCTAAATAATCATTTTCATAGACTATTAAGTTTGACAATAAAAAGAAAATAAATGGGAAAAAAAGGAAAATGTCAGGGACTTCCACTCTTTTCACCATTAGGGGTGTGGGAACACAATGCAGCCAGTCCCAATCCTATGCAAATACCCACATGTTCACTTGGAAGCCAGGACACTGTCCATCTACATTTGAATATCAACTCTGTTAAAAAAAGATCTAATCTTATTTTCTGACTGTTAAATCCTCGGTATTATGGTCAAATCTTATGAGACTATAAAATTGACTTATAGAAAACAGAAGTGAATAAAGATGAATATACTTTATATAAGTATATAAGGTGCAGCTTAATGCTATTCCAAATAAAATCTGATATTTAGAATATATTATTATTTCAAAATATAAGAATTTTCGTATATTTGAAGTGTGCACATTAAAGAAATCTAATAGGGAATTATTTGTAGGCCTTCAAATAAATAGATTTCATTATAATAAACATTTATCCTTATTCTAGCAGGTGCAATGTTTAAATGAGTTTAAATGATAAAATTTATTCTGCATAAATGTGCATAATTTTCATAAAGTATGGATTTAAAAAAAATTGAGAGGGTAGCAATAAAAATGGCTTGACATAGCAATTTTTAAAACAATAATACCAGTATCATTAAACAACCTGTAAAGGTTGAATTTTTTTTCCAAAAAATATCAATGTTGGTGTAGGCTATTTTTTATTATATGATAGCAATTCTTTTTCAGACATATGTTGATTCATAATAGGTTAGCTTACTGATTATTACATTTAAATGTTATGAGTTCCAGTTAATTGTAATTCTTATATAAAATTTTGTATTTTGTGTGACTAGTTTAGTGTATTACTAAAAAGAAATAATTGCTATCTGAATTTACAATGATTAAAAATTTAAAATGCATGGCATTTTATTTAAAATAATACAATAACTTCTAGTATTCTGCTGCACAATTGGGTGACTAAATTTAGCACTAATGTATTATGAATATTGATTATTTCACCTCAAAGAAATGATAAATGTTGAAGGGGATGGATGTGCTCTCTACCTTGACTTGATCAACACAGACTGTATACCTGTATGGAATCATCACTTGATACTTCATTAATATATGCAAATTGTTTTTGTATATTAACTAAAATAAATTTAATACAAAATTAATCAATAAACAGAGCTGAAATTTTGTTAGAGATGGAATTGAATCCGTAGTTCTACAGAGAACAATAGATCTCTTAATACAAAAATTTCTAACCCATGTTTTTGAGATGTCTTTATTTGGATTTTCAATTTTTTTCAACAATATTTTGTAGTTTTCAGAATACAAATTTTGTAATTCCTAAATTGTTACTTGTTTTGTTAACATTTTAAATACAATAAAGTACCTTAATACTGTATTAAGGTACCTTAATACAGTATTAAGGTACTTTATTGATAGTTCAAGGATATCAAATTAAGTTTTAGTGTGGAACTTTCATTTTGAAATCATGCTGAACTAGCTATTGCTAAAAGTACTCCAGTGTGTATATTAGAGCTTTTTATATAGAAGATAATATTATCTATAAAATGATTTTGTTTATTTATTTCCAATTAAAGATGTGTTCAATTTCTTTTTCTATTCTAACTTCACTGACTAGACTTGGAAATATAATGTTGAGCAGAATTTGCAAGACTGAGCATCTCAGTCTTAGAAAAGATCTTAGGGGACTGCATCTGCTCTTTCATCAGTGAAAATATTAGTTTTCTATTTTGTAGAAAACTTTCAAAGATATTCAAAATTTTTTTAATTCTTGTGTGTAGAGTGTTATATGAAGGAGTGTCAGATTTTTTTAAATATGTTTTGTCTACTGATATAATTATGTATTTTATCTTTTTCTATTAATATTGTGATTACTATATTGGTTGATTTTAAAATATGGAACCAATATTGAAATTCCTAGGGTAATAACAAACAAAGTATACATAATCCACTTTATATGCTGCTGCCTTCAGTCAGACCAATTTATTGCAATTTTTGTTTATATGTTTGTAAAGAATGTTGACCTATATTTTTATTTTATTGATAGAGTTTGATATCAGACAAACATTCACCTTACAGAATGAATTGGGACATGTTTCAATTTTTATTTTTTTGAAAGGTTTCTGAACATCTCATATTAATTTCTCTGAATGTTTAATAGAATTCATCAGGGAACCTATGCAAGATGGGATTTTCTCTCTGATAAGTTTTTTAATTACAAATCCAATTATTTTGCCTCCTTCAGATCTATTAATATTTTATATGTTTAATCAGTACCAGTAATTTCTCTCTTCCTAGGAATTTGTGCATTTCATCTAAAACATCGAATTTTTGCAAATATTTCATTTTATTTAGTATTTTAATTGTCTTTATTTTTGTAATGTCAATAGTAATATGTTCACTTCTATTGATGATTTTAGTAATTTGCATCTTTTTTCATTTTTCATTGATTAGTCTAATAAACATTTGTTACTTGTATTGATCTTCTTAAAAATCAATTCTTGGTTGTTTATTATTTAGATTTTGTATTCCCTTTCTTCCTATTGGTTTCAATGTTGTAATTATGAAATGCTCTACTTTAGTGACAATTTTTTTTTGTCTCAAAGTCTACTCCTAATATTTTATCTGACATGAACATATGCACTCTATCTTTTTCATGGGTTATGCTTATATGGTGTAATTATCTCCATCTCATTATTTTCTTCTCATTTTTAGTTTTGATTATAAAGTTTATCTTTTATAGACATGTGGTTATATTCTGTTTTCTTAATAGATCTTTTTATTATTTGTTTATTGAAGTACAGGAAGTGAACCCAGGGAATCATGCAAATTAGGCAAGATCTCTACTAAGCTACATTATAAGCTATGCTTGATTGATATAGCTAATTTTTCCATTTTCACTGGAACATTTAATCCAGGTACCTTTAATTTATATCTTACAGGATTGGATATATACTTGGTTTTTTATTATTTTTCTGCTTACTAATATATTTTTGGTCTTCAATTCTACCATTATGAATATATTTTTGTTAGATATCCTCTAAATTAGTATTTTAATTACTGTGTTGCTTCCTATATTATATTTTTGTTTTATGATCTTAGAGATTTCCCTAGGGACCACAACATACACCTTATATAAATGAATCTAGTTCAAATTAATAATAATTTCTTTAATTCCTACTTTCTTCTAGTGCAAATTATATTTTCTTAATTGTAAATGTATCGCCATAGACTTGTAATTTGTCTTCTATTATGTTTAATTTTTACCAGAGAATTGAAGGACTGTTGTGTGGTTTGGATGTGGTTTGTGTTCTAATCCTGTTGAAGGCTGTTAAGGGGCAGAGCATGGTAGGAGGACGCTGGGTCACTTCCCACAGAAGGCAGTAAGAATTCTTGTGGAACCCTGAGTTGGTTCTTCCCAAAAGGAGTTGTTTTAAAAGCTTGAGTCTGACCCTGGATTATTCTCTGGCATTCTACCTGGTAATATAATCTGTCCTTCTTGGACAAATTCCTACCATAATGTTATCTGGCATTAGGTCCCGGACAAATCTTAAAACAATGGGTTCACCTGACTTTGAACTTTGAGCCTACATAAATATAAGTTACATAAACCTTTTATTTATAACTACCCATCTTGAAATATTTCTTTATAGTAATAATAAAGGACTATTGCAATGGTATTGCAAAAAAGCATAGATATACAGTGTTCATATACATAGATATTTATACAGCCTTTTAAAAGAATATGCACATATAGAGAACATTTCAGTCAACAATAGACTACATATATAAAGGTTCATATCATTATAGCAAAGGCATGTATTAATTTATACCATCTGAGTTTGTCTAAGTTCATTGCATGAAGTTTGCATAATGACAAATTTGCAGAATGGTGCATTTCTCAAATATATACTCATCATTAAGTAATACATGACTGCATGTTTGTGTTTTGTTTTGAATTATACTCTAGTATGTTCTTTTTCATTTTAGCCTGAAGAATTTCATCTAGACCTTTATAGGGTGCAACAAGGATGGCACTGAGGAGCCCATGGGAGGGCGGGCCAACCTTGTGAGCGTGCGAAGGCCTAAGCCAATCAAAGAACACCACCAGATTGACAGGCCTTTTGGTCCCATAAAAAACATAAAAACAAGTTGACCTTTACTATTATAGGCTCCATGCACTTCCTCTTTTCGCTGGGTTTCCATATAAGCTTGAGCGTGACCACTAATAAACTGAGTTCCTGCTTGACCTGACTCGCTGCGGTGTCTGATTGTCTTCGGGGAAGGCTGGGGAACTGGCACCGCAGCGCGCTCACCTTTCCCGCTGCGGACTGGGTCCCTCGTTCCCTGCTAGCAAGGGGCTGAGTCCTACATCACCCCAACAGACCTTCACATGTGCTAAATAATTTTTTTTCAGTTTTTATTTATTGATAATATCTTAAAACTTTCTTCATCTGAAGAATAAATATGCTATTAAAAGAATTTTGGATTAATAATCTATTTCAAACTTCTGAATATTCTTTTTCAATTTTTCATTTCTTTGGACAAATTAGACATTAATATGACTAAGAATACTTATACCTGTTGAGTCATATTTCTTTTAAAACTTAGAGGATTATTTACCTGTCACATTCATTAGTTTGGTTAAACATATCTTCGGGCTTACTGATTTTCATGATTACACAAATAAATGTTTTATATCAATTCAAGAAAAGTCGTTGCTTTCTCTTTTTTAAATATTTGCATTCTTTTCTTTCAATACTCAACTTTGGAGACTCCCATTATTAATTTATTAGTGTACTTGATTGTATCCTAGGGTCTCTAAAAGTCTGTTAATTTTTTCTTCTTTTGTTTTGTCTTTTCCTCAGACTCCATAAATTTATCATTAACTTTGCTGATTTTTTTTCTTTTGCAATCTCAAAACCCACTGAGTCTTTTTAGTAATATTTTTATTTTGATTTTCTTCATTTTCATAGTTTTTTTCTTTACATTCTGTTTTATTGATATTTTATTTACATAGCTGTTTTATATATTTATGTTTATATGTGTCCTTATCTACACTTTCCTTCCAATATTCAAATGTTTTGACTAACAAATTTTAAGAGGCAGATTAACTCTGTACAATTTCAATAAGTCAATATAAGATTTTCATGTGCTTATTCGCTTTTAATTTTAATAGTTACAAAATGTATGTGAATTTTGAAATATGAAAAATCCATTTATTGAAATATTGAAGCATGAATTGGGAAATTAGTGAGAAAAGTGATTTTATTACAGTAAGAATTACATATATAAATTCTTAGTAAAATTTAACAGCTAATTTTTTTCATTTCTAGTTTGTTTGCTTTTTAGTGCAATGTTCTTGATTTTTAATTTTATGAACCAATGAGAAAACATAGATATTCCAGTATAATAGAACTTCTAAATTCTACCATTTGATATTTTTCTCTTCTTCCTTTCTCTCTTTTCATTCTTATTATATTTCTCCATTTCTTAGACTTATTCTGTTTCTTATTCATATTTCTCCTTCTCCTCTTTTTCTTGTTTCTTCTCAAATAATGTCATTGATAAAAACAAAAAGTAAAATAATACTGAATTTAAAATAAACTATACCTAACACAGTATTAATTTAAACAAAATTTGTACTTCAAATATTTTAATGATGTGATTGAAAGTTATGTTGTGCAAATATTAATTGATTTACTATTTCTGCTATTGTTGAAGATTTTTTTAAGTGAGAGGGACAGTTAAGAAAGACAGAGAGAGACAGAAAGAAAGAGAGAATCAGTTTTATTTAGTTTTTCATGTAACTTTTATTGCTCTAACACATTGTTGTGTACCTGGTGCTGGGGTATGAACCCATGTCCTTGCACATGCCAGGCAAGAGCTGTAATTGCTGAGCTACAGCTCCAGCCTGAAGATTTTTAATTCTACTAAAATGTTGTACTGCAGTTATTCAAAGAATCAATGATAAATAAATTTACCATTACAAAATATTAGTATCACAAAGTTAAGTTAATCTTAGAAATAAAAAAGCTCTTATATGAAGTAATAAATAATGTAGCTGATACATAAAAACAAATTATACAAAAACAATTAATCTGGTATTTTTCTAAATGTTATTTAAAAATCCATTATAGATATAATTAAAATTAGCTTTACTCTGTTTTTATAGGATAAATCATATGTATGATAAACTTGTAAAAACTTTATGGTTATTGGGGGAAAATAAATCAGAGCAATACTCCACAAACTTTGGAATCATATATAAATAATAGCCTTGTTTGATCTTTATTACATTTAAATTCAGATGTCAATCAGAAATAAATCCTTACTGGATAAAATAACACAATGCATTTCAAAAAGTTCTGAGGAACAAGACTTGCTTTTATTTATCTTTTTTCTTGTAGACATTTCTTGCTTTTAGTGGTGGATCAATTGTTTTTCGTTTTGTTTTTTTCTGATACAGAATCCTCAAATTTGGTACTCTCACAAAACTTTTATTATAGGTTGTAAGATGTTGTGTTTTCAGAAGAAATCTATTTCCTCCATTTAGGCTTATAAACACAGTCTTACTACTTTCTGCAGAGTTATAGCCCCATAGGCTTGCATTTAGCTTTTGAAGTTATCACGGAAGCCTGTAATATCTAGGATTTTCAATGGAAAAAGGGTGATCAATCTTTCAGCTTGCAACAATTATTTCTTGCCATCTTATTCCCAAATTAAGTCATTAACATACAATATAATTTCTTGAGAGTACAATAACAAATTAAACATGTTCCTCAAAATTCATATATTAAGTGAAAGACTAAGCTACCATCACAAAGGTACCTCAATATATAAATACTAATGTAATAGGAATTTAATTATGTTCTTCCAAAATAATATCATGACAGAATGATGAAAATGAAAATATAAGAAAAGGCAGATGAAACAATGTACTTGTAAACATATTCAAGAAACACAGTGACAGAAATCAAAGGAACTGAAGTAAGTGAATGGGAAACTCAGTAGCATTTTGCATTGAAACTTCATGCATTGTATCTTGCTGCAAAGAATCAGTCGCCATAGTTTCCCAGTTTTACATATTGGAAAACTAAATCCCATCCTATGTTTTCATTATATAGGCATTTGTTACAACTCATTTCTTTAATGAATGTTATTAAATTTTATATAAGGAAGAGTTTTACTTTAGAACTATTTATTTTCAATTTATATTAAAATTCATTGTGGGGGAGATATTTATTTACTGGAACTTGAATATCCCCATAAATCTCCCACTTTCTCAATGTCTTATTCTATGTGAACAGTTATGATAAATGTGAAGATTAGAAATAATCTGCTCCATCTATGAGGAAACACTTAAGCAACTATCCTCAAAATTAAAATGGGTGACTCACACTCAGATGACAAAGTAGCAAAGAGTCTTGAACATCAAGCTACCAACAGTAGTCATAAATGCCTGGAAAGTCATCAGAAATACATCAGAATGGGCAATATATTAAAAAATGTAATTCAGTTAATATTTTAGGATTCATTTGCATGGCCATGCATTTTCTTATGCTTTAATAAACGATTTGGTATTAAAAGTGGAATGCTGTGTTGTTAAAAATAAGTAAATACAAAATATGAATCACAGCTTACTGGTAAACAATAGACTGTACGAAAACTGGTACTAGAGACTAGAGCAAACAAAAATTGATGTTATGCAGTTGCTAGTATTTATGAACACTTGGAAGACTGGCTCTATCTAATAAATTAGTAGCTTCAGGGAAAGATATTGGAAACAAGAAATTTAATGATGTTTCAGGCTGATGATCTTGCTCTGTAGCAGTAGAAATTCTGTAATGGCCTTCTTCCAAGAGTACGCTTAAGGACAGGTTTAAATGTGAAGTGTCCCCCAAAAGTTCATATGTATAACAATTCAGGAAGGTTGAGGTGAAATGATGGCTTACAAGAGCTTAACCCAATCAGTGAGCTAATCTCTTGAGAGGCATAACTGGTAACTAGGATGATAGGTGTGGCTGCAGGAGGTGGGTCATTGGGGGTGTGCCTTTGGGACATATATTTTGTATTTGGCATAAAGTCTCCTTCTTTCCTTCCTGACAATGCCTTGAGCTGCTTCCCTCTGCCACACTCTTCCACAATGGTGTTCAGCTTCATCTTGAGCCCAAGGAATGGAACCAGCTGTCTATGGACTAAGACCTCTGAAATCATGAGCCCCCAAATAAATTTTTCCTCCTTAAACTGCTTTTGTCTGGTCATAGTGATGAAAAAGCTTACTAAAACAATTAGCAAACATCACATGAAGAAACAGCAGCTACAACACTCCAATTCATTGTTGGGATATCCAACTCTTCCTGGGATCTTGGTCCTTCAAATTCCACTTACCCAACACACCCAAATATCACATGGGGTTGTTTTCCACCTTTCTTTGTTGTTCATTGCTAGAAGAATTGCCCACAAAAAGCTCATCCATCTTAAAAAATGAGAAGTCCTGAAGGTAAAATAGTGTATTATGAAACAAAGTGATTAAGTGATCAATAGAAGAGTTTTTAAACCATTTTTCCTGTTCTATTACAAAATAGAGTCCAAAATAGACATTAAAAACTGAATCCACCAGTAACTTTCACGAACACAACCAAAAGGTACTATCTTAGAAAGCCCCACTTAAGGAACCAAAACTCCATAAAATTGTGTTCTGAACTTGTATTTTTTTATCAGCAAAAAAACCCCAATTATGTCCAAAATATCCAATGCAGTCTGAAATTCAATAATGCTTATGAGAATGTCAGTTGCATCTCTGAAATGAGAAAAGGAAAAATAATTAAAATTTTTTAGCTGATGTAGTAGAAGTTATTTGTGTTCTAAAATGTTTTATAAGTCCCTTAGATCAAAAACTATGATATGCAAAAAGTTCAAGAATAATATAAAATTATTACATGGTGATTTTCA